>JAHZMT010000711.1:0-24071 GCA_027743785.1 Sinhomidia bicolor | reverse complement strand
GTTAAACACGTGTTGCTACAAAAATGAATAATGATACATTGTAACTGTGTGTAACATTGCATTAATCATGTTTAGTTTTTTTACAAAAAAAATTTGTCAACCACCATCGTGGGAAAATTATAACTGGCCACTCTCAAATTGGTTGCTGATTATTCATTGTGTAATTTGTATAGCTAAAATTTAGTTCGAAATTTTAAAACAAGCCAAATTTTATTTTTTATAGGCATAGTCTGATACAGATTGCGGTTAGTGATTAAGGGTAAAAAATATTAATTTGTATTTTTGCTTATTTTATTTCACTTTGAGCTATGAAAAACAGTAATGAAATTGCGTACGAAAATTTGACATTCATATTATTATATAGCTATGCATGCATAGGTAAGTGGGTAAAATATTTGATATTGTGACCTTGCAGAAAATATGGAATATAGCTACTATTATTTAGATTCTGTCTTTTTGCAACAAACTAAACTAAACTAAACTTTATGGTACTCAACACTGAATGTGCTAACCTACAGAGCAAATTTTTTAGAGATGATAGAATTTTTAGAAACTGAAGTGAATTCGAAAAATGGTTTCATAGTCTGAGTAGGGTTTCAGTTTCAATCGTGTAATTTATTCCCTCGATACATATTGCAACAGCAAGTAACAATAATGCAAATGGTTGATGTAACATCCTATTTAGGCATTTCTTTCATTTAGAAGTTAATTAATCCTGTCAATCACGTTACCACAAGTTGCAGTAAGAGTAATACTATACCTGCATTTGCCTTATAGACTCCTTTTCATACTTACCTATTTTCATGTAGTAAAAATATTACTGACTGAGTTTTACTTTTACACTTTCGCACTTACAAGCTTATCATTCCCTTTATAGTTTATATAGAATTTATTCCATTTACTACTTTATTTTTACACAAAGGTATCAATAGGATGAAAAAGTGTTACAATGCCGATAGGAATCTTTCAGTTTTGTCTATCACAAGCGATAATGTAATCGTAATGGTTCTTGTGCAATCTAATTCCATTTTCAGGTGGCAGTTCCTGAAATGCAATAAAATGCTTTCCTGAATTCCATCGGTAGTTGATTGATTGACAACATGCTTTTTTCAAGCTTGCTCTTTCAATCTATACAAGCTATATAGTGTTTATGCTTACAAAATATTTTTAAAAACAAAGTGCAAACATAAAACATGCTTTCGATTCGACTGTATTTCAGTGATGGCAAAAGTTATTATTCTAATCTGTATTCATGCATGCATGCATGATAGTTACTTACCTCTGTGTTATTATACCCTGTGGGACAATCTCTAATGGCTGGTTTACAGAATCTAACCATATGGACGGCATTATCCGGAATAACTGGATCAATTATACAAGAGTGCCATATTTCATTGTCCCCCTGAGGAATGGTCAAGCCCCACGAACTATTCAAAAAATATTTAAAAATTCAATATATGAACATTCTTTATTATTCTTAACTGTTTAAAATATAAGATACCCAGGTACATTGCAATTTTTAACGCTAATATTATATATTATGCCTATTTGACAGGAAATAAACTAATTTGATGAACATGTTCAATATTTTATGTGAACTAAAAAATTATTTGAATAAATTGAAAATTAGTTACAAATTTATTGAACTTTTGTACTGTAAAGATTTCACTTCTGCTTCGTAAACATCTTAATAATATGTATTGTGCTTATTTGTTTGAAACTTGAATTCCAGTCCATGATTTATTCAGAAGCAACTTCTCCAAAAAGTTGCTTATCATCAATACCTTATTTTTCAATACTACTTATTTTCTATTGGCTTTGATATAATGGCCCATCATCGTTAATTATATACTGCAACAATGCACATAAAGACTTTTGACAACTAATTGTGCCAGCAAGCCCAAGCATATGTATAAATAGTAAAGTATTTTCTCTTTGTGTGTCAATACTTACCCCTGGTCTGATCTGTAAGACAGCCTGCGTCGCACCATTTGAGGCGTGATTTCCTCTTTGTTGGTAATTGATGGACATTCCAAACGAGCTTGCCACAACTCCATCCGTTCGTTAAATGTTTGATTATTACAGACAGCACAGTAATAATTCTTAAAAGTAAACCCCGATCGCATGTTTGTGACAGGAAGCGATGAAATTGGATCAAACGAGCTTGTTTTGTCATCTTCACAACCTCGTCGTATCTGCAAAGAATAAATATTTCAGTGACTTATATTTCACAACACTTTCCAAAAGATTCCGCACAAAAATAAAAGCTTTTAAAATGAAGTTTCAAAATGTACAAAATTTATGACAAAAAATAGGTGCTTGTGGTGCAATGTATTTTTTTATTGTTTTGCCTTTGAATACCTATTCTTCTTTTCGTTTAATTGTTGTACCACCTCTGGTATCTAATGTTTTAAGCCTAAAGAAACTATTTACCTACATAGAATTTGTAGCAAGTTTTTGCAATTATTAACAACATTATTTCAGTGTAGGAAAAAAACGTTTTCTCTGACATATACATATAATAAATAACATGTTATGTACATACAATAATTATTGTTTACTTTATTAGATTTAGAAAAGCAGAAAAGTAAACTATTCAGACAAACAGGAAGAAGCATGTTAGTGAATAAGTAAACAAGGGATTATAAGCAAAATTAGCCAAATAGTTTAAGAATATTATTCGGACAAGTCAAACAAAATGAAAGTAACGGATCATCATTTATCATTGATGTAAGTTGGATAATGTGAGCAAGCAAGCACATTTGTTCTGACTTACGGCAACAAAACCGCGTTTGTAGTACGTTTCGTGTCGTGTCGTAGGTATTTCTTGATGTATCTATTATGCTTCTCCTGATGTGCTACATACTTTTCTACTTGGCTGTCAAGTTTTGTTTTAGGGTAGAAAATAATGAGAAAATTGAATTTTCAAAACTGTCAACTTATGATAAATGGAAGAATAAATTAATAAATATGTGATAAAAAAAGTAGGCAAAACTTCCTTGTTTTTAGGCGAAAGTTTTTACATAACTTGTAACATAATAATATTTCTTGGCTGTTCCTGATGATCAAGCAAATCATCACTTTTGGCTATTGAAATATGAGACTGTCATAGTTTACAAGAAAGTTTCAGAGTAAAATGTTGTCAAGTATAAAACCTTACTTTTAACTTATAACATGTATAATTCCTGTTATTACATGGAAATTAAAAAGATAATGTCGCAGCAAAAAGCAAGTAAATCATTCTGGATTAGAAAACTTTCTCTTACCGTTTCATCTTTCCAAGATGATGGGCATTGCGTCTTCATATAAAGTGATCCAAACTGTCTTAACTTGACACATTGAAAATTGTCGCTTTTCTTGTAAGTGACATTAGGATCTCGTCGGTACGATGAGTCAACACAACAGTCGTCGTAGACTATACATTGCTGATCGCAAAAACAATTGCGGCGCTTCCAGTCATTCATCATGGCACCATTGCGATCTACAAAAAATGAATATATTTTCAGTAAAATTAATATTTAAAAAATGCAATGCATAAAGAAGGTATGTCGATTTTACAGTGTGCTGACAACAACGTCTCATTATGACTGTTCATTTTCTTACCGTTTCTACTAGGAGCGCAGGTATCCTTTGGTGCACATGTTTTATTTGTTTTCTCAATATCGCCGTATGTGACTCTCGTTGGACGAATTACTGAAGAGCGTACGATTCTTGGCACAATTGGCTCTGCTGAGCTACGAGTAATTATACAGTTTTCGAAAGCTAAACAAACTAGAATCACTACTATGTACAGAGTAATGGTAGATGTAGGATATGACCTCGTGCGAACTTTTCTACACAGGAAAGGCTGTGACCTTTCCGTTGAAAAGGAATTATTACAAGTGGTATTAGTATTATGGCTGTGCATTTTTCTGTTTGTATTCTGAAAATTTGGCGAGATCCTCAAAGGACCATTTTTGTTATTGCAATAATGAACATCCGCAGTGTGTGGCTCCATGCTGTCATTTTCTTCCTTGTAGGAGTACTTGTTCCATGGATAGCTCCAATCAAACAATATCCTGGGGCTATGAAGCCCCCACATTTTTTATCCTTCTCAGCAGATTAATGAAACGTCAACCTGTGAACAACAAAATAAACATACATATACACTTCAGTTGATTTTATGTTTTTTTCTATTTTTATTTTTTCATTGTTTTTGTGTGATCTACCGGAAATTGTTTTCTTAATAAATTAAAGAAATAACGACCCAGAACGTAACGCTTTTATATATTGAACTTATACAATAACTTTTTTTTAAAAATCTACCTCTCGACTTCTTTTCAATTTAAAAGACAAGGTTATGTGTGAGATCAAGCAATGCAAAAATATACCGTAAAAAGCTATATCGTATCGCCAGATTTACAACAACAACTGAACATGATACCTACTTTATTTACGCGTACAAAACCACATTCAAAAATGTCAGTGGTGTGAACGTAATTGCAGGTTGTCCTCATTGAGCAAATTATTTCATTGGCGCAAGCATGATTTCTTACGGTCTGGTCTCCTTTTGTTTTCCTTTTTTATAGTTTTCGATTTATTATAGCACGTCGTATGTATCTCCATTGTAATTTGTTAATTTTCGCCTTTCCACACATCCTAATTTTATTTTTTATATAGGAACATTATACAACGCGTGCGTATAGCATATCTTTTTACATAAATATAAATATATCCGTAATCATTGGTTCACCTTATATTCATACATTGAATGAATGAACAACGTCGTAAGTTCGTAAGTGACTGAGAGAATCAAGGGAACCCCTGGAGGGCATTATCATCAACAATAAACCAAAAAATACATGATTAAGTTTAAGGCTGAAATGTAACGTTGTTTTCATAAAAAAGTTTTACATAACATAATAGGAACCCGCGAGTTTCACATGATATTAAATTAATTTGCTCTCTGACTTAAGTCTTCTGTGAACTTTTACAATAAAGTATGTATATGTAATTTGTAAAAAAGTGTAATTTTGCAAGATGGTAGGTATTTTTTTAAACCTCCTCTTTGACTCTCTGCTTATGTAAATTGACACGGGAAAATCAGCGGGAGCACCTAAGGGCCAATGCAAAATGAAATTGGTATGCTGCTTAACAATGCAAACAAGGATACACAATAATACGCATAACATCTAGTCATCAATGGCGTCAATGACATTAGAATCATTAATCCGGTTTACCTATGTAACCTATATACTCAAGCTAGCTTAATATTCCGGCAGAGTTACCTATATTACTCACACCTTGCATGATTGCTTTTATTTGAATGTGAGGCTAATTACGTGTTGATGGTACTCCATCATTATTTAATCCAGTTTTGGTAGGTTCAAAGTTTAGCGGACGATTAAAAACTGGACCGCTATGCGTATTCTATAACATAACGAGGTTTTATTTGTTTTATCCTTGTGGGAATTAAACTTTTAAACAGATGAACGATGCGAGAATCCATACAGTAAAAAGTCAAAATTAGGAAAAATAATAAAAAAAAGTGTCTACGACGAAGTCGCCGGCCAAGTGACTAATAAAACTTTGGGAACGAGAACGTCAACTACATACCTACATTATACGTCATTATCTTCGTAGGATACACAAGGAAAATGATGCAATTTTATAAAATTAAGTTTTCAGGTAAAAAGTAATCACAACGTCAGCAGCAAGCAAGCAACGATTACGCTCTGTATTTTGTCAATAAAATAAGCCAGAAGTAATCTTATGCAAGCAAACACTGTAGACACACCAACCACCATTAATATTTTGTCAGTCAGCCAGTGTTCCCTGCTGACAAAAAAAACTGGTAATGCGTACCTAAAAAGTTACATATTTCAAACACGATGGCAAACAACCCCTTACCCTGAGGAAGGACGTGGACAACGACAACCCATTATATGAGTATTATTGCAAAAAAAAAATTACGTGTCAACGGCGGTTTGTCGGCCACTACAATTGCAAATTTACAAAGAAAGTGAAATTAGGGAGCTTTGATTATCTTGCCACTTTTGCATACCACAACAAGCAGGTAACGACTACATACCTGCCTCATTTATTTAAAATAATAGTAATAATAACGATGTGATGATGTGACGATATACCTAAGTAGTACTGTGAAAATTCAGTTTTACAATTCGTATGAATGTGTGATAATGATAACATTATTCATGCATTAAAACACTTAGGTTTAGCAGGTAGAAACAATGCAAAACAATAAGATAGATGTATAATAATGAGTGCAGTACAGGCTTGTCTTGTGGCACACGCTAGGGATATTGCATTTCCATTTTCTTATCATCAGCAGCATCATTATACCAGAAGAAAAAAAACTGGGTGCAAGCAGATGATGTAATAATAAGAGTGCAATAAAAATGGTAAGCAGTATGATGAAGCGTTCTACAAGAACATGGAAGCACAAATATGTCTGCAAAAATTATCTTGAGGATAGCGCCGTAATCGCTAAAAAAATACTACTTCTTCCTCAGGCATCTATTATGAATGAGCACAAACGTGTACGTACCGTCGGACATTTGTTTGTACGCATGAACACGAAATATTATTACGAAGAATAAGTATATAGGCATGTGTGTGTATCTATTCCACTGCCTCACATTTACCAGTAATCAATGAAGCGAAAATAAAGACCTCAAGCTTTCCATTGCAACGTAACGGTACAAAAACAGGAAAACAATGAACAGCCTACAGATCCTGACTGACTGACTTTAATAATGCCGTATGATTTACTTCACAACTATCATTGAATCATCATAAAAATGAGCTTCTTTTGTAAAAAAAATATATATTTATGTACATACACAGACAGGTCTGCATGCATGCATTGTGCATCATCATCATGATGGTACATCACAATAAAGTTTGCAAATTGATGAGCGAACAAAATTTCCCAAAGTGTCAATTGTACTTTACTTTGTTGTACGGTGATGATGGCAGCAGCAGTGCAGTGTAGTTGGCTTACATAAATTTTTCTATGCACTTTTAAATACGGTGCACGCTAGCATTCGTGCATAAAACATTAATTGTAACCGCGTCTGCATGAGACTGACAGTCAAGTTAACAATAGTAAGAAAATATATAGGTATTTCACTTTTATTGTCATTATATATTGTTAAATAACCAAATTATGTAAATGTATTGAAAGACTACCCATCTGTTGGGGACAGGAAGGCAACGGATGTAAAAAAATAAATTGTGAATAAATAAATGGATGGTGGATCTAATAACCAGCAATTGGAGAAGTCAATTCATCTTCATTGATGTGAAGATAAACAAATCAAACGTTTCATTTTAGCCATTTTTGTGTGGTCTGTTGAGGATCCCTTCATAGTGTTACTTGTCCACAGCTCATTGTAAATAAATATTATTCACTCACTGACTTGTATTATTATTATTATTATTGGCAAATGAAAGTACAAGTACTCTATAAAAAGTGATAGTGATGGTCTTTATATTTACGCATCATCATAACATTATCATCATGATTGTACGTACAAATGTGCCATTATGCGTCCTACATTTCAAGGCTCTATCCCGGATGTAAAAAATAAAGACGTTCTTAACTATCTCAGTCTTATCTCTCTCTCTCATTTTCTGCCATACCTACACAGTAACAAGGTATCGCATGGACGATTATGAACACGCAAGCAAACCACTCTCGGTTGACTATACACAACAAAATATAGTTTGTTTATGTATATTTTTTATTCTTTTTTATAGCAAACCTGAGGCGTATACCTAAGAAAATGGAAGTTAGTGTACACATACATTAAAATACTTTTAGTCTCATCATCATAATATGTCTATCTAGAAAATGATGATGTACTCCTAAGACAAGATGAAGTGCATTTAAACTGACATTACAAATGCAAATAGCATACAATAGAGATAGACTGTACGCTAGTAGTCCATTTTGCAAACGTGGCAGTGATGACGATGATGATGGTGATGGAATCAAAAAATGGCAAGTGAAAATGGATAGCAATCAATAGGTTTTAATCGACTACACAACAAGTTTATCATATCGAAAAAATATACCTGATTTGATTACATGTGCATATATGTAAGTAGTTAGTAAATATTTATTTAGAGCAACAGCCGAAGCCGATCTGTTACAAACAAGTGTATAGAGAGTATAGCTCAATGCATCCAATTATTTCTGCAACTTATTATTATTTTTTATTATAATAAGGAACTGTAACATAAGGACAAGTAGAGCCACTTCCGATTTAATTCCATTTAATGCAAATGCTCACTTACACACGGTTAACGTTACAGTCATTAAAAAGCTTCGCATAGTTTAGAATGAATGTGGTTAAGAAATTAGTGGCTTTTACTACTTATTTTTTTATTATTTGTGAACATAAAAAGCAGAGATAATATCCAGAAATAACCGTAATAAGTTTAATGAAGGAGTGGAAAATTAAAAGATATAGTTTACTGATTAGTGTTGACAAGTATTTTGTAATACGGGGAAAATGAGATTGTGATATATTATTGTTATTTAGAAAGGCATTTCTACACATGAACAAAAGACCTGACTCAAGAAGGGTTATATATTTATCGTAACTCACCATCACAGAAATTGTGACACAATTATAATTAAAGCTAGACAATATAATAAAAGGACTGAACAAGTGAGTTGACAATACAAAAGGTTGACTCTATAAAGTTGACTTTACAGCAGAAGAGGACAAATTCTCTTTTTTTTACAAAAGACTCACCGACACGTGGTGTCGAGGCTATTCTTGTGACAGCACAAGTACACTTGCTTACTGTAACGCAGTTCGCTCGCAAGAAACAATGAGAAGGCGTGTGTGTTAGCTTGATCACAAGCAAGGATTTTTTAAAAATTTCGTTATAGGTAATTAAGGGCAATATCACTTAACATATTTCCAATTTTTTTGTTGTTGTTGTTTTTTTCATGAGATGATCATCCATAATGAGATTGAAGCTCGTTTGGATGTCATAAAAATTAAAGGTAACAGACATGTATTTAAGTACGTATATGGTCAAGTTGTGATTGCAACTAACGAAGAGCGAAGCATTGTGATTGAAATGCTTAATAAGAGTGTGTACTCGTGTGCGTTTATATGTTTGATTACAAGTTAAATTGTGCTGAATGCCTAAATAACAATAAACGTAAAAAAGGACTTCGTGTGAACACTCAGCAAAAATTAGGTGCACATTATTAACAATTACAATTTACACCTAAGTTTAATATTATTTTTTTAAATGTTGCTTCACGAGAAAGACCAACGCGCAACGTTTTGGTTTTACCCTTTGTTGCTAGTCTAACCTACAACAATTAGGTTCTCATGATAAGGGACCCACTTCACTACACATAAAAGCTACTGACATATTATGTTGTGAGTACCGAATAGATGTGTAAGGCAAGTACTGAAGTGGTAGACATATACTATGCGTACATAATATGTATTGAGTGTGTACTAAACAAAAAGTCTATTGTTAGTCTGTAGAATATTGTTTGAAGGTGTCGGTCACTCTCTACATACGTACAAATAACAAGCGCTGACATCAGTAAATATTATATTATCGATGCTTCATTCGCATTTCCAAACGACAGTTTTTAGCAAGGCAGAAGAAGCTGAGGTTTTAAGCCCCATTAAATTTTTTTGTAAAAGCAATTTTGCAACAACTTTTTGTTCCATTAGTCGCAGGCACGTCTAATAAGGTTTCTACGTTGTTCTTTTATCTATAATATACAAGCTCTAAAGTGTCTGTGTATTAAAAAGTACTTTCGATTTCTTTGAAGAGGAGGCTTCTTCTTCGTCATATCCTCTCTTCACTCTTTTTGGATCTACAATAGCGATAAAGAATGAAGTTTTTGCAAGAAAATTTCTCATCATAGCAAATACTAGCTCTATTGTTAATTTTTAATATTTTTTATTATATAAGATGAGTTCTTAATAGTACTATATGGTGTTATATACTACGTATAATAATCGTTATGCTAATATTGCCATTACTCATTCAGCATCATCATCACTTTATCTGATGCTTCATGTCAAGAGACAACAGCCCTATGAAAATATACTAGCACGTAAATTAGCACATTTCAGTTCTGAATGAAAGTATACCTATGTAATCTTTAGTACGCATATTATGTACATATGGCGTAAGAGCGTCGGGGTCTACGTGATAGTTCATCATCATTTGAGATTAAATAGGATTACGGATAAAAAAATAATATTTCATGATTCATTTTACATTTCCATTTTTATAATAATTCCATTTCAATCGTGCTTCTTTTGGCAAATATATCAATATTATAATTATAACAACGATTATTATTATAATGATTACTATTTTTAAGTGGAGAACAAAACAATAAATTCGTTCACACAATAATCAGCAACAATATAAAACTTGTAGTTCGAGAAAGGAAGGTATTGCCATGACCTATGTGATGTGACCAGTACTCCTACATAGAGTGGACTGTTTGCAACAATTAGTAATTATTATTACTTTTGCTTGTATCAAGAGAATCAAATAGTAAATATAAAAGTATTATTATTTCAGTCACCTAATTGACCTACTACAGCGTTTATGGGTTTATGATTCATTCCATCTCGTGTTGGCCTGTGCATATGTGTACATATATGTTCATAGCCCAAATTTTAGTATCAGTAAGAACTGGAGAAGTAAGAGAAACTCACTATTGATCAACTACAAAATAAATATAAAATGTTTGCACTATTTACACGTAGCCTTACAAGAAAAACGGAAGTAGTACCTACTGTTTAGCTATTGTGACGAATGAAGGTCATCCTCATGTCAAATTTACAATCGAAAAAGAGGAAAATCCCAAGAGAGGGTGATGAAAAGTTTCCTTTTTTACGCAGGAGAAATGAATGCTTAGCGGATGTATGTATTTTTATACAAATAAGCCCACCCTTACAGTTTGGATTGTAATTCATGAGACATTCTTTATATAAACTTTACGTATGGATGGACTATGTTCTCATTTTTTACATTTACTTTACAACTTTCATTATCACTTCATTTCATCGCAGCGCAAACGAAAATAAAGTTTTACATAACTTTAAATCGTAAGTAGAAACGACTTATCTCTTCTACGAAAAGGATGACTTATTGACACTGATGTATGCATACGATTAGTTGGATTATTCTTCCCTGTATGGCTACTTGGGTTTTGCCAGTTTCGCATGCACTACTGACTGACTGTGAGTCATTCATCAAGGCAACTTTGTTATTTATGAGATTATAAAGTATGGATTTTCCTGAACGATCTGTGGGCTATGAACTTGTGAGAATACTGATGAACTCAACTAATAATTATCTACAATTGGTATGCTTGTATATCATATATCTTACGTGTGTGCATGAACACTCATGTTAGTCCAAGAAGATGTTGTTCCTTATTTTTTTTTACTGAAGTAGCCAGCGAGCACGTATCTCATAGATTTTTTTTACAATTATTAAGAAAAAATTATTTTTTCTGGGGTTTGAATTTCTTGAGTAATTAACACAATATGGGCTTCACATAAATATGATTGTGGACAATAATGGAGATAACGATAGATAATACAAAACTCTGACCTTTGATGACAAATGCTGGAATAAGTACACTATGATTGTAATTTACTACAAATTACTACGCATGAGAGTTCTATGTACCAGAAACAAACATTTTTTTTTCGATGATCAGTTCAATAGAGAGACTAAACTAGTAAATAATGTTCGCAGGAATTACGCCTAGAATTTACTCATTCAATCAAGCAAGGTTACATAGTCATTTATCGGTAACACATCTTGAATATAGCGGTTGAGTTACAACTTAATATAGCAGAAAATTAATTGTTGAAGGATATTTTATTTTTAATTAGACCAGTACTTTAAATTCCCAAGAAGTATACGTTACTGACTTTTAATAATGATTGTGCATGGTAGCCTTATGCACGCCCCACAAGTTGTGCTGATTTCTATTCCTGTAACAATTGTTGATCATCGCTCATTGCAATGTTTCAAAACGGATAGTTTGTCAGATCTCTTACCTATACTGATCAGTAGTTAAAACAAAATTTGATGCTAATATAACGTTTATTAATATTTAAACTTTTTTAGCAATTTGTAATAGTATGCTTAAAGTAAAAACTACATAGGTGCTTAAACATTCAAGTAATGATAAATACTGGATGCACGTGATATTTAAATACATTTCTTTGATTTATAGATTTTGCGATAATAAAGACCTTAATCAATAAATTCTCATGCATTAACTGATCGATGATATAAAGCTGTTAAACAAAGAAAAGGTCAAAACAGACAAATATCATGTAGCTTACAACTTCCTTAACTAAAATATTTTATATTTTCATTATGACAGAAATCCCATTATTTTTGACTACACACTATGATACATGCATCTTACTATATAACAGCATGCAGCTTCAAGCTTCAACTTCACAGTTGGAGTGTGATGAGTTTTTAATCAAACTGACAATAATAGTCAGATATTCACAGAAATTTTATATTTATTTGATGCTTTTGTTTAAACTATTTTTTTTTTGAATTCATATTTTGACACAAAGCAAAGTACCTGAAGTCAATTTTTACTAGTGAAATTGACATTGATAACAACAACAGCAACTGCCAAATTCCTTATACCGTTCCTGATCATTAATGAAGTTCACACACTGGCCGACAAGTGCCAAACTGGTGCACTAACCACTGTCGTCACTGCGAGTGTAATATATCTGTCAGTCTTGAAAAGCTGCTAATTTGTTACTGTTATTTTATGAAAGATGGATGATCGTCTCGTTTCATTCTACCCTACAAGTGTGGGGCATCGTCTATTACTAGGACATAAATGCATCAATGAATATACCCAAGAAAAGGATGATACTTAAATAAGTGCATTACTTTGTTCAATGATGTTAATTGGTCGAAGAAATAATAAAAATTGACATATCATGGATAATGCTTACATGATTGTCAGTTTTTTTGTGTTTCTAAACAATCCGTTTACAAGTTTTCCTTCATTATAAAAACAAATACGATAACAATTTACAAAATTATGTACGTTAAGACGACTTCTTTAAAATAGAACTTTTCATTCTGCTTCAACATTTCAACACAATATGCAAAACTTTTCTGATCTAATAAGAAATCGTGGTCTAATAGTTTAAGGTAGTAAAAATGCTTGATGTTATATAAAACATTTGTTTAAATAGAGCATTCAGTACATTATTTGGATAAGCATTTTTAAACAATAAGAGCAAATAATACTTGAAAATGCAATTATTATTATTATGCATCATACGAGTCTATTTGAATAATTACACGTGTAGATTGCTGATTACATTCTCAGCAGCAGCAGCAAATTTTTTAAGAAGTACCTTATTATAAACGACAGGAGCGGAAAACATTTTGAAAGCATGTTTTCAATTTTTCTTTGCCTGTGATGTTACAACAACTCGTTACAAACAATCAACAATCAAAAATTCACTTTTAAAGTTGTCGAACCACCATACCACCACCAGCAGCAGCCAGATCAAGTTTTTTATGATGCTCTATAGCTCTGTGAATTTGATTGCAATTATATGGTTCTGTGAAGTAAATTACACATTCAAACAAGTTCGAAATAGTGATAGATCATTTTGCACCCTTTCAAACAGTTTTTTTACAACTTCTTTTTTTTTATTAAAGAGTGGGAAGTTTGTGTGTAAGTGCAGCAGCCATAATAACTTGCGTGCGGTGAGGAAGGACACACTGAGAATGGGAAAGAGAACAAAAATGTTAACGGATACGGAATACGACGACGACGATATTTAGGCAGGATTCAATTTCAAAAGACGACGTGATTTGCATCCATTTCAAATTTTATTTAATTGTCTACAATGTTCCTTTGTAATAATCTCAATCTCTCTGTAAGTACGCTTCTCATCCATCTAATAATATTGACAAAAGAAATATAACGTTTCCGTGTAATATAAATGTGCTGATAATTTTATTGGCACAATTTATGAAGAGTAAATGAAATTGAAATGTCTTTACTGATTTGCTTACAATCTTCGTAAATGGCTTCTTTCATTACACTGACCAGTTGTTCTCCTCCTGGTGTGTGAGTCTTTTCTTGTCGATTGCAATTTTCTTGGGGAAGCTTGATTAGGCATAATATATAGTATACCTATTTTTATAAGGTGCACGCACACTAATGAAATTTACAGATCGTGTAATTTTCTTGTCGTCTTTGTTAAGAGCTGGGCTTTAAATTACATTACTATTATAATGATTAAATTTTCATGCACGTCAAAATACAACCAACAATTAGAGACCTAAATTTATGTAGGAAATGAACTTGAATTTGGAAGCGTTTCATACTTCATTCATGGGCAATAACGCAAATTATTGTGTAAGCAAGGATTCTTGTGACATTGACATTTTATCTTGCGGTATCTGTCATCTCTAATCACATATATATTATATATGTATATAATAAGTAAAGTATAGTCAGCATATATGTGAAGAATAAAAGAGAAATAATGGTAGTAATTAAGAAAAATTCATGACTTAAAAATATCATGCTTATTATGGAAAGGAAAAAAATATATATGACCAAAAATATTTTATGTCCACTTAAAAATATTACAGGTATGTACATATAGAAATTATAGGAAGTTCAAGCGCCAAACTCTTATTAAGTCAATCTTACTGCTTTTTTTATCATAATTTTATAGTTGTAATTTTATTGCCCATTAAGCGTCGTAGTATGGTTATATATGGGCTTAAATTTCCGCTGAATAGTAGGTGTGTAAATATTTTTGTAAAGTCATGTTTTCATTACCATTGCACCACTATTAAATTCACCAAGTTATTTCTTGGACGAAACAGTTTAATATTTTTTTAAAATGCTTCTGCTGCCGAGACAAAAAAATTTCACGATAGGATACGGAGCTCAATCATCAAATATATATTAGGTAAAACCGTAATCTCAAAACTGACTTTCCAATTTGGATTCATTTCAAGACAGCGATCAAAACTTTATAACAAAAATGTTATGCTTTCAGAAAAGAAGAAGATGAAACAAAATTGTC
The DNA here is from genome assembly GCA_027743785.1 of Sinhomidia bicolor. Lineage (NCBI taxonomy): Eukaryota > Metazoa > Arthropoda > Collembola > Entomobryomorpha > Entomobryidae > Sinhomidia > Sinhomidia bicolor. The sequence goes on along the minus strand of JAHZMT010000711.1, from coordinate 8,949 downwards.
AACAGAGGAATTTTGAATTCAAACTACACAGAGGCATTCTGGCCGAAACAGTCAGCTCACATTGGTTTAAAAAGTTTTTGGTAGTGCTGTGCTAATAACACATTTTAAATGTGCAGACTCCTATTGAGGTGAAGATAATTTAATCGTAGTAATTAGACCACAGTATTAACAAAAAAATTTTATAAAGTGCTTCAGTAGTTCTTTTGTTGTGGGTCAAGAGATTTGTCAGCCGAAAAATTCCAGTCTTCCAGCATCCTTTTTTGGTATCGTTTGTTTTTTTGGATACTATTGTTGGTAAGATTCTCTCAATCTGAACGAGAAAATGCAAGAGCAATAAAATTTCATTTTTATTTACCTTGTGTATGTACATACACACACAAGTAGGGATACTCTTTTAGGACAATGTAAAACCTTTAAAATGAAAATGAAATTGACCTATATTTTCTTTTTGTTAGCTATGTGCGTAGTACGCACTGCGTACCAGCCACCAGCTAGTATTATGGTATGCACGCATAGATCAGATGTGTCTTTCTAGAAAAACATGTCAATAGCACAACGTCAGGATCAGGGTAGATTAGTACCCTTAACCATTATCAGTAATTTGACAGACAGGACCCTTTTCTTAACACTGTGACTAGTAGGACGTAATGCATTAAGCGTGAAAAGTGAAAACTAATAATCTGTGGACATAAAATGTTTTTAAAAATATATCCAGTATAGCATTTATACATGTACATAAAATACAAAATCACTTCAAAGAAATTTATTCTCAAAAGTTCTGGGATTCCCATCTGGCAAATGCGTAGCATACGCATAATAACGTAATAATAACAATGGATAACGCAGTACGTAGACTTCCATCGTATTTCATGTTAATATTNCATGTACATAAAATACAAAATCACTTCAAAGAAATTTATTCTCAAAAGTTCTGGGATTCCCATCTGGCAAATGCGTAGCATACGCATAATAACGTAATAATAACAATGGATAACGCAGTACGTAGACTTCCATCGTATTTCATGTTAATATTACAGGTGTGAATGTTGTATTTTTTTCAAAGGTTTCCTCTCCAGTCCCAGTGCACTATAAAGCTTCACCACAACACAACAAAATTTCTCTAGCTACCTAATATAAACTTGCTTCCAGGAATTTCGTTCGATTAGATATCTTCTGAAAAAAACGTTGGACCGCTGGAGGCAAAACATAAAAAAGGTAAGGAATTCCCCACGAATCTTTTTTTTTCTCACGTGTGTGTGCACTGAAGATTTTACTTTCTATAAAATTTTCTCAAACAAAACAGACAGCATAAAAATCTTTCATGTGGATTGCCATATTTTTAAAAAAATCTTCAAGGTATTACATACATCCGTGGATGTGTTGTAGTAGCAGAAAACATAAAGTACAAACTTGTGTTCATACTAGACTGAAAAACAAATTTCCTGCAACAGTGAGTGACCTATTGTTAAGTTGATTTTTAAAAAAAGATATTTTTATAAAAACAAAAATCGTTATCAGTTCAGCAAAAGTATCCATATCTCTAGAGGTATAACGAAGACGATGAACCTGCACAAATAAAAAAATGCTCTTATCGTTCATCATCAGCACGATTAAGGGCCACTGTACTACTATTACTTATATATTCGTTTTGTCTTACAGTAGAAAAGCCTCTGCAGCTAAATAATAATGATAATAATAATAAAAGTGCATGCAATAATTTTCAAATGCATTTTCAAAGTGTACACCTTGTAGTACATCTACAATATATCTCTCTATCATATTCAATCAGTGATCACACTCTAGTGAGTTTTGAAACAATCACACCTCCTTCACAGAAAGAAATTCTCTTTTCAAAAATGATTCACTTACAATAAAACCGCAAATAAAGCCATTTCATGCAGTACACAGAGAACAGCACTCGATGGAACTAACAAAATGTACCTTGCATTATTCAGTTGCTGCATCAATAAAGCAACCGACATGCGTACCAAAGTAATTACTAACCTGAATTTATTTGTATATCTGCAAGTTCGTGATAAACAAAGCGATTTTCTCCCGTTGTTCATTTGATTATGTTTGTACATTGTGTGCACAGACTTTGGATTATTTTCGTGAAGGTTTTTAATTAAAAAGTGTGCCCGACTAAGGGTTACTACAACAGGCGACAAAATTTTGGCTCTTTTTGTTTCTTACTTGGAGGTGGTGCAGCAGTCAATTGATTTTTACATGTATATTTTTATTCAATGTATTTATTTTAGACAATTGCATCATAGTATCAAAAAAACCACTTATTAATCAACATAGAATTAACTACATGAGCTGGTTCATGTGTAATATGTAATTTAATTTTAACACTCATTAATACTATCAAATATTTTTTTGCCATTTTTGTTCGCACTTTTATGTAAATGTGCTTTGAGGCTAATAGGACTCTCTGAACAAGACTAACAAATTCAAATGCACTTTCTTAAACAAAGAAATTTTTTTCTTTCACACAAAGAGCTTTTTATGCGCTTTGGGTAGTGACGCTGCTGCGCTGCTGCTGCTGTGATTAGTTGAGCTCCATATACATGAACGGGTATATACAGATGAGCAAACTATAAAATAAACCCCAACTTTTTTTTACAAACAAAATCAAAAGTGCTCAAGAAAGTGTCGTTAATGGAATGACGAACGATATATTTAGCGATAACTTTTTTTTGCATGGCCCACAGCTCAAAAATATGTGTTTGAAAGCGCATCTTGATTTTTTTTCAAAGTTCATAAAAAAAGTTACCACCATGCTACTTACTACATAACATTGTGAGTGAGAGAGAAGGAGAGAGAGAAAAAAGTTAATAATAGCAAGTGACCATGCCGAATGTAAATGTTTTCTCAACATTCTTAATGTCTTGTGGCACGGTCTGTCTGTTTGGGTAACGTTGATCATGCCCATTATATTTCGTTCTCATTGCTTGCTTGCACTGCCCTATTGCTCTTTCTTACGTATCACTGACCATTTTTGAACAATTATTTTTGGTGAACTATCCCATCCATCGCATATACGCACAGTTAGTTGCACACATGAACGTAAATATTTAATATGTAGGTACGTAGTTAGAAATAGAAACTTTCTACTAGAATAAGTGTAACATACGTTGTGTGTGTATATTATTATTATTATTATTATTGCGAATTGCAATCATTTCCAATTCAAATTTTAACTGCGAGTGACTACGCTAGTAGGAATGAGGGAAGGAACATAATATACAGATTTTTTTATTTGTTATATAAAGTACATGATTATATAGTGCAATACATAAGTTCGTTAGTCATTAAATTTGTATACAACTTACCATAAAAATCGATCCAATTTTTCATTTGCTGAAAATGTACATTTTTTTTCTTCAAAGCGCTAATAGAGTTCACAATCGTTCGTATCGTATCTTATATATGAGCGACGAATAGCACGCGCACGTGAAACTTTTGTACAGATTTTGAGAATTTGTAAAAATTGAATTATTTGTTATTATTTTGGTGAGGGTTATATTATTTTTTTTATTTTTTATTATTGATACGATACAGACAGACACATAGACACAAGACACAACGTATAACCAAACACAATTATTATTTGTTCACATAGCGTATCTTACAAAAATCTGAATCACGAAAATTATATTTATGACCTTAATTCCTTTATCAACCAGCGCACAATTTTTTTAAAGCTAAACCACCACGCGTTTGCTTGTAATGAGTTGAATCCAATATATATAAAGAAAAGCGTCACATGAAATTGAAACCAGAAGCGATATATATAATGACAATAATATAGAGGACAGACAAAAAACAGGTTCACTGTGACAGAGTTTTTTTCATGTCAAAATTTTTTCCATTTCTCTTTACATCACCACCACCACCAGAGAATAATCTTCAAGTGAAAACGCATATAGGTAATAATGCAAAGAGTAACTACTGCACTCATGAAAATAAAATTGTATATAAATTGGAATAAAAGATAAGTTTTGTTCACAAATGCGAATTGAAAGACAGAGACTGCTCGGGAAATTTTCTTGTTAAAAGAATGCGGGGGCTAATGACGAAGAGGAAAGTCCAATTTGAGTAAATAATCTTTTCGACAGCAAACAACGTTGACACATATGACACTTGAACAATACGTAGGCTGGCCGGAATTTCGGAACAGCGAAAATGAATATTAATGAACACAAAGTTTATATATTGTATCGCTACCGTGTCTATTGTTGACTCACTCGCAGCGCAGCAACAACGTGACTACTGGTCCTTTTCGATTACTTGGTTGGGGAAGCACGAAACGAGCAAACAATGCGAATAAGCTAGTATTATTATTGTCTATCTATCCTTCTCTGCATCACTATCAACACTCGTTCACACCAAAGTGCTTTCAACTGCACGGTCATTTGAAGACTGAATGAGAGGTACTAGGTAAACTGAAAAGACTAACTAACTATAAGACGTACCTGTGGCTAAAGGAAAGAAGGAGTAACAGAGAGTTTGTGTGATTTAGGCGGATATACGATATACCTTACTACTGCTTGCTTGCTTGCCATTACGTATTATTGTGCGTCTGCAGAAATCTCAGCCTCAAGCTCTTATATATCTACAATGCCATGCAATGCTCAAAAAGTTTTTCTTCAGTAGTAGACTTATCGACTTATGCAGTGCTACATGCTCTGCTTATACAATGAAAAACGCCTGCAACCGACATCATACGCAACAACGTACTACGCTTACCACCACCACCACCAGTAACAATAACAATAACAATCAGCCTCGTTCCTCATTCCTTATGTACGTAGGTACATGTGGCATGCGATATGCCTAGAACAGAGAGTGAGAGAGACGTTAAGTCAAAAAACTTTTATTTCTTGGTATCTCTTTAAGATTCACGAATTCTTCAATGCTTTGCGTTATCATCATTAAAAATGCTGCTTATTGCTGTACCTCATGTTATGTTATTATACCTCATCTCATCATCATCATCGCCACCACCACCACCATGCAAGCACATCATGAATGAAACGTTAGTCATTTTCTCCTCGTTTCGTTGGACAGACGGGCGGACGTAACAACAACATACACTTTTCATGAGAAGGCAATGCTCAAAGTGTGTGTGTGTGTGTACATTTTGTTTGTATGAAATGAAAAGAAGTAATCATAAATGTTTATGATTTTAAATTCATACGTTATTATGATGTGCAGCATACTTTACACGAAAAGCAAAGCGTTAGGAAGATACAAGTTAGATGTACGATTTATGTGATCACAATGGACTCGACTGCAGAAGAAGAACGCTTATTGATTTGATGGTTATTACTGGGAAGTTGCTGCAAAAAGTGACAAGAGAGATGTTGGTTTGTGTTTAATGATAGATATATTTTGAGAAGAAGTTTGAGCATAATAGTTATAAATGATGATACTGTCCTCTGCATGACTGTCCACGATGTGATGATGATGATGAAAATGTGCAGTGTACTAACCTAGCTCATCATAATCATTATTATTATTATTAGTTTATGATTAACTTGCTGATCGTGACACGTATGGTGTCAACAAGTTTTTTGATTACGCTTAGTTAATACAAAGTTTATGTTACATAGATAAGCGTCTATGTGCTTTAAATAAATTTGATATATGTATCATGAAAATATAACTTTTTTTGCCTCCAATTTAAAGTACTCTTTTTAATAAACCGAAAGTTGACAAGCACGTGCAAAGAAATCTGGGCTATACCTATTTTGTACTACTATTATTATTAACAAGATTCATTATAAAAAGCAATCATTTGCTCACAATATTTATGAACAGAGTGAATGCTTATTCATGGAATTGGGTTCAATTCGGGATTTGTTGCTGCTTCTGTACTTTGGTAGAAAGTTTCGTTTTTAAAACCATTACATCTAATGAGGAATACTTTTTAAATATTAGCATACATACAAGAAGACTGTTATAGTTTGAAGTATCAAATATGACATTTACCATTTATCAAATCAATAGAGCAGCAGCAGCAGTTGTGGGAGTCAGTCAGTAGAGACACAATTTAACCAAGCGCCAAATGATATGCGTAAAAACCATTTTCGCTGACTAATGCCACAGATTTGGGATTTTTTTCTGAAATTGGAATTTGTGAAATATGAATGCAAACTGACAGTACTCAACACACTAGTCTATAATAGTCTGTCTAAGAGAACTAGGCAGAAAAGATGCAATTGAATCAGCAGCATATATATTTCACATTATCGCATCAGTTAATTTGCCTTGACACAGTATCGTCTCGAGAAATAGTTCAGTTGTACTTTTTGCATTTGTATTTTATCCGTCGTATATAATAATTAACATTTAAGTAGGCGTATGTTCAACCGGACATCATCATGATTCATGATGCTCTGCACTGGTGTGGTGATCACCGTTCAGATAATATTCAATATTACATGTCAAAATTATTTATTGTGATTTTCTAGAAATTATTTGCTAGTATGTATGTGGCACCTACGTACTTACAAAAATACAACCCTATGCACAAATTAAAACTGGACAGACAGATACAAATATATGTGCTCTCTTTACAATTGAATTAAATGAAAGTGCTGTAAAAATAATCTTTTTTAATTTGTTTTCAATTTCAACTATCAACTATGGCCTATATTTATATCACCTATTTTTTAAAAAAAATATTGTAGCCAATCACGGTATTATATTATATGCATGTACATAAATATTACTAACCATTCCGTTAAGGAATTGCCATTTCACTGACCTTTTAAGTGCATCTATATATTTCTGCTTTTGTACTCAAATGAATGGCAAATCATCAAGTGCATTGTTTAATATCACTCATTCATAAATGAATGAACATTCTCATTTATCTTTTCACCGTGTATATAAGTATGCTTTTGCTGATATCTGTGTACTTGCTGATTCATCTACATTGAGGTTGCACTTTTGCAAAACGGCGAAAAAAGTCCACTTATCTATTCACGCGTGAATTTTATGGATTTTAATAATGTTCCTCGCACATCCTTCCCCTCCTAAATAGGTTACAATTTGTATTTGCGTATCAATGCAATAGTATGATAATCGAAACATGCATACGTAGGAGCGTGCTCAGTTTTAAGTTTTAAAACAAAATGATTGTGTCTAAAAGAATGTACTGTGCAATATTTCGAAAAACATTCTCGTTTCTCGTTTATTTTACTACATAACAGCACTTTAAATGTTTTAATGAGCATCGGCCAAGTAATGACCGATTCAAAGTTTTAATACTCTGACAGATGTGCATTTAATTAGTTTTTTTTCTAAATATTTCAGTAGTATGTAGAGGTTAAATATTTAATTTTCCTTTTCTCCTCAGTTGATATTTATTGACTTTAGTGCAGATAATAAGCTTTTTCGTTTTGTATTCCTTCAATATAATTTTTTTTACCTGTTATAAATTACTGCTAACGAGGAATCGATAAAGTAATCAAATCAGGGACTTTACATGCTAAGATGAATGATAATGATACTGGAGGTTAGGATGTGTGTGAGAAATGGCTGCATATATGTTCCTGTCATTATAAATGAAATATTGATTTGCCATGCGTTGCACTTGAGCTGAGGGAGACGTACGTGGTCACTAGTCAGTAGTATAACAATTGCTACAAAAACAACAACTGAAAGTCCTTTTTATGTATATGCTTTTTGGCTCTTGTTTCTTTTCTGTACACCTATCCGATACACATACAGAAGCAGTGTGTAGTAATCGTGAACAAAACAAATTAATCTTTGACCTAGACAAACAAGAACGAAATTTTCATGCTTCATCAATAATTTCAAAAAATGCAATGTAGTAGTAGTAGTTCGTATTTTGAGTACCAAGTTAATTAAAAAGTTGAGATTTTGAGTTCAAGAATAATATTATAAATAATTGTAACAAATGCAGGAGGAAATACAATATCATTATCAATACTACCACATATGTCATGATTTAATTTTTCATGTTCGCTTATGTAGTTCACCACTTCACCACCACGCATCATCTCCTTATCAATGATATATTTTATGCTTCTGATCATGTTGCTACTCGCATGCATGTGTTCATCTTAGGCAAAAAAATCACTATTAAGTTCATTTTCATTTCAATAATTTTTGTCTATTTCGTTATAGTCGTAGTAGCAGTACTACTGACCATATTACTTCTAATATATTTATGCCCTTATATATTCAGAACTATAAATCAATCAATTTTTTGTGTCCTTCTAATTCGTGAAAGAGAGAATGTTCAGATTATCAAGATACGAAAATTACACATTTTTAGACAGTACGCGTTTGTAATGCTTTCTCAATACCTGACAAATACCAAATGTATTTATACTTTATACAACATTATGCTGGGTTTTGGGCTGAAATGAAATACTTTATTAATGGAATTAGAAGCAGGAATTTATAGATTTTCGTTCACATTTTTCACATGCAGCATTATTTCATGGTAGGAAGTTTTTTTTATATCAATTTTGATTTTTACCAAAATGGTAGTTGTGTTGTGTTGCTTGAGGAGTTTTTAGTTGAAAAAATAGGTTAACTCACTGATGCACATTAATTGATTATGGAAATGAATCATAATCATAACTGACGTCTGATATTTTAAATGCTGTTAATTTTGTAAAATATTTTTTATTAAATTAAATGATCATATGTGATACTGATACATCCTGCTAAATTCCATGTTTGGTACTCTCATATTTCCATTCAAATGCGAAATCAACCACTCAAACTACTCATTGATGTTATTTTTCTAATAATAAAAATGCATTTTTCAAGCGACTTGAACGTAATGATGACAGGAGGAGTAGGTCGCCTCTTTTCACCTTTACGAATAAATGAATTCGTTAAAGGAGATTGTTGCTCTAAAAATTTATCATTTCCATCAAATCAACATATACATTTTGCATC
>JAHZMT010000710.1:0-15127 GCA_027743785.1 Sinhomidia bicolor | reverse complement strand
TTCCAATTTCTTTAAGAAACCATTTTACTGTGAGTTTCAAATCGCTTTGTTTTACGCTTGAGTTATCTACTTTGAGCTGTTATCTTCCTAAGATAAGCTGAACGAAATGAAATGTGGTTTTATAAAATAGAAAAACGTAAAATTTGATGCAAAAATATACATATATCTAATTTAATTTATTGCAAAAAATTGAAGACAAAAAGGATGTTCCTTAGGGTCAAACAGACAATCAAGATTTTATATCGTTTATGATTTTTTAAATAATTTCAGATCAGAAACACTTGAAGCATTTTTTGTAGCAAAAAGTCTTTTTGAAATATACAAGTGTACACTTCACATAAGTACTATGTAAGTACTTAATATTCCACTTATAAAAACTAGCATATACATTGTCCGAGTCAAAAAAATTGTCATTGCAGAATTTCATGTTTAGTCCCGTAATTCTCTTTTTTCTTGAATAGTCTGTGCAGTCTTTTGTATGTCTATTCGGGATTGAAAGAAATACTATTTTAAAAAAATATAAAATGTTTAATGATTCATCTTTTTTACTGTATCAATACTTCCCGTCATTCGTTTTATGATGCGTGGCATTCAAAAAAGAAAAACTTAATAAGAAAATATGAAAATGAAGGTAATAAACTAAACAGCAATTTGAACGAAAAGAAATCAATGAGCCTTTATATGCTTTCTTGATTTAGATAAAGCCGTAAAATGCACGTAATTCGTATACTATGTAATTACTAGCTTTATACCAACAGTAATGTTTTACTAGTAGTAAATTAAGAGTTAGTTGTGCTTACCAGTTATACCTTACCAGTACCAGTCAATGCAATGTGAGGTTTTACATTTATATATACCGTACATACATACGACACACCATTAAATTAATTGTGCAAAAACTTATGCCACGACATGCCTGCGTATGTGTACAAACAATATTTCTGATTTCATTGTTTACCGCATTGTTATGATGATGACGGGACTGAGAGTTTACTCCTTGGTAAAAAAATAAATTCACCTCCCATGAGTCCCGAGTCCAACTACAATTTATTAGCTGTCCATATTACACGTACACGCATATATTAAGTACGCCAGTATACACGTGTTTAAATAGGAAAAGCTCTATGTACACAATATTTTTTGCACTCTTTGCCCTAATGTCTGTTATTCCGTAAAAGTAAGTGTATACATATAGTATAATGAAAAGCAGTGATTCTAGTAATATAAGGGTTTCAAATATATAGCATAACAATGCAATGCTAAATAAATAGGTACATATCATGAAAACAAATCTGCTTTACACGTTTTCATGTGCACAAGAGCATAATATTTATTATTACCCTCATCGTGTACTGCTAAAAAACCTAGTGCAAATACATACATGCATATGATTACTAACTATGAATGAATTGCATTTATACAACAGTGAAGAAAAAGCAGGGCTTTAAAACAGTGGTTACATAAAGTAAAGAGCTTATAGCCAAACTAACGGAGTTTTTTATAATCATCATCATCAGTGGCAGCAGTAGTATCAATCGGACAAACCTGCATTATATTACCTATATAGAAGTTAGTAGGTATTTTTTGTTTTCATATTACTGATATAAAGTATTTTCATGCATGCATGTATGCGCATAAATTGTCTATTATTCTAGTTTCTTATTTAATAATCTATAATAGTAGTAGAAAAGTAATATTGTTTATTCATATCCGTTCCGTTCCGTGTAGCCGTAATTCATATTAAGACGTTCAATATTTATATATACATACCTATATAGGTTGATACAATAAATGCAATACATGATGACATTAGAACATACTTAAAACCTCTTCCTTAATACCTTTCTACCCTATTGGCATTATATTACCTATATAGAAGTTAGTAGGTATTTTTTGTTTTCATATTACTGATATACAGTATTTTCATGCATGCATGTATGCGCATAAATTGTCTATTATTCTTATTTAATAATGTGTAATAGTAGTAGAAAAGTAATATTGTTTATTCATATCCGTTCCGTTCCGTGTAGCCGTAATTCATATTAAGACGTTCAATATTTATATATACATACGTGTATAGGTTGATACAATAAATGCAATACATGATGACATTAGAACATACTTAAAACCACCTACCAAGTTTTTTTTGCAATAGTGCATTTTCACTGCACAATTGTAGGTATGTATTCAGAGTATTTTCTCAAATGTATGCTTTATAGCAACTTTTTAGGATTTATCCAACAATAGGTAAGTAAATATCAATCTTTTTTNGCAACTTTTTAGGATTTATCCAACAATAGGTAAGTAAATATCAATCTTTTTTAAAACTAATAATAATAATACGCTTATATTTAAAACAATTTTTTGGTAAAGTATGTATATAAACTCAAAGATGCTACTAGCCAATGTTTTTCCTGTAAACATAATAATAATGCATCTGATGTGTAATTTCAAACAAACGTAATCTTTTGTTGGAATTAAATGAATAAATCTTTCAAAAGAAAAAAAACTTTATTTATACCTGTCAGGTGTACCCATAAAGAAGCAGGGAAAAAGAACAAAATTGCTCCGCTTCTGTCTATCCATCTTTGTTTTACAAGTAAATAACTTAGGCACAGGAGGTGTATGTAATAGTATGTATACGTATGAAACACAAGTTCATCATCATCCTCATCATCTTCTTCCTAAATGCAGAATAAAACCCGAACAAAACCTTCGTAAACCTTAGCTGTGTGTTTTCTTTTTGCAATATTGTGCATACAGTTTTCTCTCAGAAATCATCCCCCATTTCTCTTCTCTACAACACAAACTCATACCCACGATGATGATGATAATGATGACGCTCTCATGGTTCATATAACTTGACTAGGTTTGCCATGAAAATGTTACACTTGCAAGGCAACCGTTGTTGAATCCGTACGTAAGGACGCTGCCGGTTTTTGAAATCAGACAGAGGAAGTTTCATTGTTGCAACTGCTTGGCTTTTGCTTGTGAGCATTTCTGCTTCCCTCCTCATATCATTGCCGTCTGTGCAATTCACTGTGTATTTAGTTTTTAACGCATCGCCCTTGAATTTTCATAAACTGTGCTTTGCGGAGAGGAAAAAAGAACAAACTTGGATTGTAGTGTGCTGCTAAAAAATTATCGTCATTGCGTGTACTAAACAGTGAAAAATCTGTTATTATCTTATTTCATGCGATATAGAAGCAGTAACCCCTGAAAATATTTGTTTTCCTTTCTGCTACCATTATTTTCTTACTACTACTAAAACTGAAGAAAATATCCATATCTCTATATATGCATATATACATATATAGAGAGAGATCGTTACATTTTTTTCTTCTATTTTTGTCCTTGTGCTATTGATGTTACGGTAAGATTGAGTTCACCCTGGTGGAAAATAACTTTTTATTATAATATATTCTTCTAGATGAAAGGTAAAAATTGACAGTTGTGCCTTTTGGAAAAAATGTTTTTACTCTATCATGAGGTGGGGCAGCGTTGCTTTCATAGTTGAAATTGCTAACCGTGGCGTGTCTTGTGTTGCTGCTGCAGAAAAAGGAGGAAAAAAATTACGAAAATACAGTAAATTCTGTGAGGAACCGTGAATGATAAATTTACTTGCTAGAGCTGCATTTTCGTGTGATATGTATATGAAGAAGTGACGTTTTGTAATGTACGTTTGGTTTGATTTTTATAAAAGAAAATGTACGGGAAATGAGTGATGAATTTATTCTCAACGTTTAGTATGTGCTTTTGAAGAGGCAGTTAAGGTCAGTTGTGTGAACGTAAAGTCATGGAATATAAGTGTCAAAACGTACACTGGCAGTATATAGATGCACTGACAACAATAACCTAGTTCCGTGTTCCGTTGTTGCCCAATAAACTGTAACGACTCTGAACTGGTATTCTAGGTATTCGTCTTTTTTCAAATTTGAAAGCGTCAATTATCGTTTTGTTTGGAGTTTTATGTGCTTAAAACTTAAATGGTGCTATTAACAATATGTGCATAAAGTGCTCCTCCAGCATTTATTCTCAGGTAAGAAAATCTATTTTTGCATAACATTCCTTGTTTACATTCATTAACATTTTAAAAATGTTCATCTACGCTCACTTATAATATAATGCTTATAAATTAACAATAATAGCAATGCTAACGCGTTTACCATGTTCCTTGAAAAATACATTAGAAAATAATCTGATTTCCTCCTTCAATATGAGCATGCTTTAAATTTGCGCAACTTTGTGTCAACAAAGATTGATGATATTATTGACACTTTACCTGTTTGTTTTCAGTAATTCTGTTGTTTCGTACATACTAGGAAGAAAGTATGGTAAAAGCAAACCAGTCGAATTATATGCGTTTACAAATATATATATTTTGTTGTATGCTGTATGCATACAGGTACATTTCGTGAATTTTGTCATTAATTTAATAGTGAAAATTATAATATTTTACTATGAATTTTATTGGCGAGATATGAGGTACTTAACACGTTACTGTACTTGATTTTTTATGAAAAGCCATCTTCTTAGCTTAACTGTCTCCTAGTGTAAAGTATTTTTTCTCGGTGAAGCAATTGTGTTTTGTGTTTGTTCGTACTTTGTGTGTATATATGTATTCGTGTGGTCAGTAAAGCAAAGAGTTATTCGACTGACTGAACCCTTATTTCGTGTGCCACATTCCGTAAAAATGAAATCTGCTCAAAGTTTTTTTATGACAGCACACACAGTTTGAAGTTGCAAAACACAAAGCTTTCTTACATGCATTATTTGTAATGGTCCTTTCATTTCAGTTCGGTTTGTAAAAGTAGGACACATTCAGCAAACGAATAAAGAAAGATGATCTCCGTTTGAAAAGGGAATTTTCGTGCCCTAAAGCCGTATAAATGGTCATCATCATCATCATCATCATGACGTATTGGATACCCGAACACTTAAGTGTATTATCACCACTACCATATCATTCAACTTTTTCTCTTTATTTTTTTCTCTTTTAGGCGGTTTACTCACATGAAAAGATTTGCATGGTGCACAGAATCATCCCGACACATTTTCGTATCGAAACATTTAAACCAATAACAACAACAACAAAATCAAAATGAATGACACACTTCTCACACAGTCAAGCCACACTGCTATTTGCACACTTTTTACTTCCGAAAATCTGGCTACATATTAAATTGTAAATAAACTTATATGTTATTATTATTATGGTTTAAAATGAGTGTCTATTCGGTCAAAAAGTAGACAGTGAAAATAATGAGTTTAAAAACGTTAGCAGATAAGAATGAAGACAAAAAGGCAGAAACCGCATAACCGTTCAACTTTATTACTTTAAAACCCTAATATTTAAGCATGCTAAAAATTTGCTTGTTGTTCTTTTGTATCCGTCTTGTGCATAGGACATACATAGATTGGTAGGTACTTCATGTTTATCTTGGTTTAGTTATTTTAAACTTACGCACATACTTATCTATAGATATACATTTTTGATTTTAAATCTGCAAACAAGGCATGTATCATGCAACCTGATTACATTTTTTTGTGTTTTGTGTTAAAATGAGATATACACGTTTACATTATGACTTTATGACGGGTTGTTTAATGTCTATGAGACATTCAAACATAATGTGGCTATTCACTTGTCACTTTGCTTAAGTGTCAAGTACCGTATTCATAATTCATAAGGATTTTTAAAAACGACTGCATATATGTTGTATACGGAACATCAACGAAAATTGCTTTCCGGACTGATGTTGACAATTGACAATGGCAAAATAGAATGTCTTATATAGTGTTTCACATAAAGTGTGAGAAAATGCATTTACACACTTTAAGACCTTCAAAACATCAGCTGAATTTAAACTGCTTATGCCACCATGTCATGCACAGGTGTGCCTGTTTTCATCTGCAGAACAGAGAGTTGGCATTTTTCATTGTTTATCAGTGAAAGATTAAGTCAAATACCTAAAAAACTAGAACGCTGTTAATTTTAATTGTAAGTTTGTCTATTGTGCTTGATACTTAAGCACTACATTTTCAGTAGTTTAAAAGTAGCCATTAAAAAACAAAAACAGCAATCGCAGACTTGCAGTTCAGTACGACTTTTCATATTAGAGTTATACCATGCAATGGACTCATTCAAAGAAACAAAATGATTATATCAGATAGACTCATCTTTTTTAATGTTCTGTGATCTAATAATACTGCTCCCCACTTTTACAAAAAAATTTGCACACATATATTAAATGGCTTTATAATTCCAATACCATATTCAGAAAAATCTCGTGTGAAAACCGCTTTGCTTAAAAATAATCGTTCTTGTTTAAACACAATAAAAAGTCATAATGACACTACTACAGGCCGTTTTATAGAGATTCCCTGTCACCACATGATTGTTTGGGTTAAGGTAAATTCTGGTCAAGATATAGTTACAAAGTAATTACAATATTTATGTACATTGTGTAGCCTAAGCTATATCCGTTACACTTCTTTTGTCCTCCTAAGCTTTTTTATTCAGAGGATTTTTTCGATGTCAGTAGTATGGAAAAATCTAAAAATATAAAATTAAGGAAATCCACTAAAGCCACATTGAAATTACAGCTTGATTGAAAAAACTGGGGGAAAATAATCAGGTCAATCCGCTAAAAAGTTGCATGTATTTCCGCTGCGTTCGATGTTTTACTGCGTTACACACATTTGCACGTAATTATTGTACATGTGTATTTGTCGGAAAATCAAATAGACAAAAAAATATTGCACTCAAAAGTATTTATATATTTATTTGCTTTTATTACCACATTCATTTATTACAAAAGGTTGCAATCAAGGCGTAATGGCTAAGTTATAGCTTAATACAAATATTAGTTACTTGATTTGTTACAAAAAAAACCAACATCAAGGAAGTTCAAACAGAGGCAAGTTTATATATGAATGGTGGTAGGTTTTCAATTTGAAATAAAACCAGGAAAGTACATTAAACATAAATAATAATACTTTATTTCTTTTATATAATTTGTCATTCTTCGCATAAGAAATGAAACGTGACTGTTGTGCGCGTTTAATTTACACACAGGCTTTATGAACAATGGAATTTTTTAGTGCATCCGTCTAGTTGATACAAAAAATACTGACAGTAACCTAATTAACGTTTTCACTCTACATTTTTTTCGCTTTTTTTGTCATAAAACTATAATAATAATTGCTACTCAGCAGAAACATTAGTATTAATTCTTTTATAGTCATAACATGACAAGTACGTGTCGTTAGGTAAATAAATCCTCATGAAAAATTTAAATGTCTTCACTGTGCTGGCTAAAATTATATTGCTTTATATTTAATATGCTGAAAAAAACTCATGCAACTTAAAAGGCTATATATGACAGGAGAGTCAACCTGCAACTTCAAATTCCCATTCCCATTGTACTATTATATTATTATTCCTTGGTTTACTCTAAAAGGTCGTCTGAACAAATGAAGAAAAAAATGTAATTTCTGCGCGTTGTGGTTCATTGAAACGTCTAACAATAATGATAGTATTATTAGAAGAAAACGACCATGTTGATAGCTCCTCCGCTTGGGTAGAGAGGAACACAGGTAAGCAAAAGATAATATGGTGTTACTGAAGGATGAACCAGTGTGTATTCTTTTCTTACAGAATTGCAATGAGTAAATACAATTTTCCGGATTACGAGTTTTCCTTTGCCTTGAAATGTTGCAGTAGTCAACTTGACATGCTAGATTTTTCCCATGCACAGATTGGCAAGGTATGTCGGACATTACTTTAAGCGTGACGGTGAACGAAGACGAGTTACTACAAAAGTGACTACATCGTCATACATGATGATGACAATGATGATGATGTAGCAAAATCATCCATGCTTCTAGTCGACAGTTTGTAAAGATGCAGCAGTCATTAACTTCACATGTACCACACACGGATAAGTAGTATTGTCTACAATGCAATATTGTTTTTTTGTATAAAAAAGTACTACTACATGCATTCACACAAATGTCCGATATACTAATGTACATACATTTTGTTACTGATGAGAAAAAAATCAAATCACCTACCAACCCACAGACGCAATGTATGTACAAGAAAAAAATATACACCTCTTTGAATGTCTGTGATTATGACGGTTGATTGAGACAGTTCTTTGAGTTCTAGATTTGCCGAAGTAATGATAAAATAAAAATGCAGTTTGAAAAAATATATATTAAGAGTGCTACAGTGCTACTATGCCTTCGTGCAGGAATATCCGTATCTGTGCGCACTGTTAAAATTACAACTTGTTAATGATATGCGAATATGTACTTAAATATTTCACAGTTTACTTTGAATAAAATTAAATCATAAAGCATACAACAAACACCTGTATATCAAGAAAAAAGATTTTTACTCCGCTAATCCGAGTTTTTAATAGCAAATATTTAAAGGGTTTTATTTGAACGTGTAAAATGGTGACTTATTCAAGTTACACGAGAAAGTGTAGAGAAAATACTACTTTTGTATCGTATCTACTTGATAGCTTTGTTAAATAATCCCAATGCAGATTTAGCATAGCATAGGTACTATTTGTTTGACAATTTTAAAAACACTTTTTATTTTTTTAATACTAGAAAATGAATACATAATTTTGGTACTCACAAAACAACTATAATATTAGAGCTGAAATCAGTTCCCACCATTAATACAACTCTACTTTATTATGTCTGTTGGCACATTTAAAAACAATTAAAAAACCATTCCGTGCAATTTTCACATTATGTGCTGTTTTTGTGCATTAGTACAATAATGCATCCCGTAAAAGCAATAAATCTTCCTTTAAAACTTTAAAAAAACATTATACTACTGGCCTATTTTCCTTCATTTTGAGTCGCCGCCTCGCTCAAACCTAATTTTTCCACTAATTAAAATTCATCAATGTTACTCATTTTTTTACATAATACACTTGAACAACTTTGTACAAAAGATACGCACACCAACGTCAAGTACTTCTGAAGTAAGTAACAGGGCGGTTACTTCACTCTGTACTTTATCAACGTCCGGTCATGCCTGTCCCTTCCCTCTATTCATTCCTTCTAAATCCTTCCTTCATCATCCCAGCAACCAACCCCGTCATCATGATGATGATGGTACGTGCGGTGTAATATTGAATTGTAAATGTGTACACAAATGTAAGAAACGTGTTCGGAATGTTCCGTTCTTTCTCTCTGTGTCAGCAGAGCTTCTGAAGACAGGTTTTGAAATGTATTTTTTCCTCCCTCACCCGTACTCACTCAGTCATGGTCATCATGACAAAAAAGGCAAACGTAAACAAAAATGCTCATTACCACACTCTACTATATATACATACTACTGCTTAATATACTTACTAACTTACTACCTCTCCGTGCTTACGTAACATAATATTCACAACAATCAAGAAGTTGTTTAACAAGTAATGATGCTCAGTCAGTTCAGAAGGAAAACTAAAAAGTCTTGTCTTGTTCTTCTAATCGTGTTTTATGCGTAGAGTTACTGTAACATGGTCGAATAACGTGACTCTTCACATTCGCAGTTGCTGGCTCTTTTTTTCTTGACTGATAAAAAATGATGATTAGGATGAATTTGCTTGCTTCTATTACTCTCATTATCGCACCTTTATATAATGTACATTGTACATACATAGGTGAAAAGCATTTTTTTAAATATAAAAATGTAACTACACTGCATCTACAGCAAAATTACTTTATGCAATTCTAGCAAAACTCCTGTCTTGTTGCGCACTTGAACTTGGTTAGGTTCCTCTTATTGCTCCTTAACCGTTCTGCTTCACAGCAAGTTATAGAAGAGAGAATCTAAATCACTGGTATAAGTCTACACACATATATAATATATATAAACTGAGGTTTAATTTTATTGAAAGTAGTAGCCTATCATCATCAACCGGAGCAATAATGTGTAAGAAACAAGAAGGAAGATAAATGATAATATTGCACCCGCTGCGCTCCTACCTGGTATCCGTGTATATTACCGCATCACCATTATTGTAATGTCCGAGCCAAGTAGTGCAATGTCAGTAGTCGTAAATGATGTTTTTAATCCCAGTTATTTTAATGTGTGCTACCCAGAAAATGATGTAGACAAAAAAATTGCATCTCTGCTACACTTGGTCCAAATGCATTAATTTCGAAAAATATATTTTTTTTCTGGTTGTGGCTCAAAGAGTTTTTCAACTTGAATAATATGCGATATTGCTCGGAACTATTTTTTAATGGATAATAAACAACATGAATTTTCTTGAGTGCAGTATGAACTTTTCAGAGTATAGTAGAAGCACTATATATGCATACCATTACTATCAAATGAAATAATAAGTAATAAATGTATATAAAAGGAAGAAGAAGCGCCTTCTCTAATGAAAGAACATGATCTAGTCCAGTCACGATTTTCATTGTTTCACGTGTAAGAACATTTTTTGATTTACTTTGTCTTGTCATCAAATGTAAAGCAAATAAAAAAATATAACACCTGTCACCTGTGTGAAAATTTGTTTTCACGTTCCACAAGACCTGCAGGACATTTCATTTTATTTTATCCCGTTTCTTGAACTTACCACCACCAGTGAATGCATAGACAGAATTTGTGATTTTGTCGTTGTTGTTGTGTTGCTGTTAAATATGTGTGTGCTCCTTTTCTCTGCAAAAAAATCTCAGAGTCATCTTTATATTATGCACTTGGTGCAGCGTGCACTTTTGATGGTTTGGTATTGTTTTATTGCGAGAAAAAGAATAATTTTACTCATGGTTTTGACCGACTTATTTTTTTAAATCAGCTTTAATTGCGTACTCTTGTACTAAACGTCAGATTTATTTGTATTTAACCCGTTTCATAATCACATCCATCCCTAATTACATTTCACGGTTAATTGCATTTTCCTTAGTCAAGAATTACGTTTTCCCAAATTCTTTTTAAGCAACACCAAGGAATACAAGTGGTGTGGTGAAAAATAATATATAACAATGAGAACGCGCTTTTTAGCTTACGTTCACAAAATGGTCATTGTATTTGAAAATGGCTATACCTTAATACATCACATCGTTACAAATTTTATAGACAAAAAATGGATCGAGTTACTCAAACGGACTAGAAAAAAAAACTTTTTTTCTTCAGGATTCCCGTCAAGAAGCATGGTAATTAGCACAGTTATGCAAAAAATGTATTTTTTCACACGTAACATCTTCAACCATCATCATCAACCCCAACAACAGCAGCCGACTTTTTAAAATCGTCGGCGCAAGTCATTCTAGAAAAGAATTTTTTGACAAATCACTCTTTTACAACTGAAGCAAAAGAGAAAAAAAGTCAAGTCTATCATGAACAAGGATGAAGTTCCTTATAGTCTTCAAAAAACAACAGTACTTGTTACAGAAGCACAAAAAAACTTAATTCCGTTGTTTTCTCCGATATGCATTAGCCTTAGCCTATTTCAAAGGCTTAAATTTTGTCATTCGTTACACTGCTGACACCCAATTGTCACAAATATTATCGTTCAGCGAAATTTCAGAGGAATTCAAAATAATAATGGTACACGAACAAAGAATCTCTCTGGTCTCCCACTGTGCCACTGCCGTTGTGCGTACCGCGCTACGTTGCCGCCGCTGCTGCTGCCGACACTTACATTTCTGTTTACAAACCGTGCATTCGATTCTAAATAATTGCATTTTGCATGTATGAGCCTTTGAAATTTCTACTTGTGTAGTGGTAAAAGAGGTGGATGACACCACAACGTATTCATCAAAATTATCATCGTGAATTTTACTTGTTTTATTACTACTTAAAATAACGCGAATAATGCAACCCAGCAAGCCTGCTTGTTAAAGTATGCAAAAGAGAAAATTATGTATGCTGATTCTTCATAAAAATTCAATATAAACAAACGGCATAAAGTTTAATGCGGAATAATCTCATATTCGATTATTAATGCCTGGTAAAAGTTTGCTTGAGAGCACATACAGCAAAAAAGTTTGCAGATATTCTGTCAAATGCTTGGCACGAGAACCAAGGCAAATGTTTTGGAAGCCTATTTTAGTATGTTTGCTTGAGAGCACATACAGCAAAAAAGTTTGCAGATATTCTGTCAAATGCTTGGCACGAGAACCAAGGCAAATGTTGTGGAAGCCTATTTTAGTATGCATTTTTTGAAACTACAATTTTTTAGTGTGACTGACAAATTGTCACATACGACAATATTTATTTATAAAATATGATGAAAAAAAAACAGTGAAAACTGAAAATATTGTGGGTTTCATTTCCGCTTTGTACTCCCATCGTCACCGTAAAATGTAAAGCTAGTACAAATGCAAATTCAACAAGCAGACGTAAGTAGGCAACTGATAACTTGATGGTATTGTGATGTGGTGTATTTGTGTGTTTTTTAAAATATATTGCATCCAATCTTATTTCAAAGTCAGTGACCATACCACAATTTGTGCGATATGTGAACTGCCTACTTTGGTAAAAAAAAAAAAAAGAATCAGCTTTGAAAAGTATGCAGGTAATAATAATAATCTTTATATTTCGGACGTTTCTGGCTTAGCAATAACGTCCTGAACTTAAGTCTAAAGTACCAAAAAACGATACACACGATCGCCGGAGGCTTTTATGAATGTCGATTTGCCAACAGAGCACGGTGAAAAGGAAGGAATTCGTACTTGCATGACAGTGCGGAATTCTTTTGAAGGCAGTCAGTCGTGCTGAAATCAAGTGATAACAATCAAGAAAATGACCGAAATTATCGCTTCTTTCAACTTGCAAATGAGGTCGTCTTGAGATCTACATTTTACAATTACTTGAATTTTTATGTTCATTCCGTCACTTACAAATCGTTGAGCTTTATCGTTGAACTAAACTAAACTCTTATGCGTATATACACTTTATATTATTGAAGTAAATGTCAAGTTCAAGGTAATTTTCAAAGATGCAAAAGATAAACTCAATTAACAACAATAAAATGTGATCCACCTGATAATGCAGACCGATAATTTTAACACCTCCAGGCAAAGTCGCGCTTGCATACATACCTATATAAACGATACTTGGAAGAAATTAAAATGAGTACCTGCATACCTGCAAGTTTGTTTCCTGCATTCTTCCCATTCCTATCAGGTGTTTGTTCAATTAGAATGAAATCATGTTCATTTGAAAGAATGTGCAAAACTTGAACAAAGTCTACAATTTACATATACGGTATGCACCCAAGCAAGAAGTACGCACCCCTTCATGAACAAGACCAAGTTTTAAAAATACAATTATTTAGCTTCTTGATCTTGATCACAGAGTGACATTATTACGTTACTCCTATTACAGTTTTCTATACTTCACGGATAACTGAGCTTTAATCAAATGCACCGATGAAACGGCTGTCTTTTGATTTGGTATTTTGATTGTTGCATGGTGTAAGCGCAAAGGTATTAATTTAAAATGCTGGGTATATATATCCTTTTTAGATATATAATGTTTCTTGAAGAAAGGCAAAAATGCTTTTTATATCATGATCGACTATCTTTATCACAATTTAAACATTATCTTTTTTAAAGATCCTACATCTCGATTGCACATCAAAAGGAAATGTGATTTTATGGTGCTTGATGATGATGACGACGAAAGATTTCCCGTAATGAAGAGAAGAAGAAAACCACTTTGTCTGACTAACCTAGTCTAGAGTCTACTAGTGTTCCTTTAGAGTTTTAAAATTAGAAGATGAGAACTCCCATCTTCTTCTCTCTGCTCCCCATTGTAAAATTGCCCAATAGTGCAGTAAAGTCTATGGTAGAAAAACATTCACCAATAAGTTCACGGCGATGATAAGCAGGATTTATCCCGTTGTTTTCTGTAGATCATTCTTTTCAATTGCGGAGCAAAATATTACATTACATTATTACATTATAGAGATATTATAGTGTAGGTATGTGGGAATCTTTCACAGTTAACATAAATATGTGTGTATATACCCGTATAGGTACCCACAAGCTTACTAAATCATTTGCATTTAGTGGTATCATTACTCATCACTATCACCCAACTTGCACGAGCCATGTAGGCAACGCTTAGTATCACAGCCATAGTCAGTTTTTTACTCTATTTTTCTAGGCATTTTGCAGACGATATATATGCTAGTTATAGCTCACATTGTTTTCAAGCGATACAAAATTGCTTCAAGTTTTCACGGTTCTTTTAAGCGGTTTTCGGAAATCAGTAAAGCCAAAAATCAGGTTTTGCATTTTTGATGAAGTTAATCTATAATTTTAGCTAAAAAACTACAATCAGTAGATAGTCCTGATGAAGGGTATATAAACGAAATTATTGAAGGTAGAAAGATTTATAGCTTTTCTCCACTTTGCTTTGTGTCCGATTTCAGTAACGTTTGCCCATCGGGTCTCCCTCCGTTTTAGAATTTGCTTTATATGTATCTATTCTGGTATCGACATGCATCAGCACTTTTG
Source organism: Sinhomidia bicolor (assembly GCA_027743785.1). NCBI lineage: Eukaryota > Metazoa > Arthropoda > Collembola > Entomobryomorpha > Entomobryidae > Sinhomidia > Sinhomidia bicolor. Next base: position 634 of record JAHZMT010000710.1, on the reverse strand, counting down.
CCGAATGCATATATACACATACATATATATGACAACATAAGCATGTGAAAAGAAAATATAAAAAATAGTAATAATTAGACAGCTTCGCAGTCCCTTTGCATCTCTCATCGATCCTGTTTTGCTTGGTTTTTACAAAGGAAGAGAATGAGAATGAAAATTGGGTAATTGATTCAAGCTTTGTTCTAGTGATTTACTCTGCTTCACAGAAATCAGAATCTACCGTAAACTGCTTTTCTGACACTACCCTAAAAATAATCATGTAGCCTGTGGGCAACTTTGCCATCCTACCTTTTGGTTTACTAAATTGTTATTATAACTTGATATCTTTGTATATAGCAAATTTAAAGCTTTATGATATGCATAAATATTATACATTGACTTGTTTTGGTACATTCTCACAATATATTATAAACCGTAATATATGAATGTAATGTGAAAAGAGGTAATTCGGAATACAGTGTGTTGCACCATCCAACAGTTTCCTGCAGCGTGAAAAATTGTGTGTAGGTATTAACACCCATTTCCGTTTACATATATACTTACACAGTAGCTTAGCACTACACTAAAATAAGCACGCCATGCGTAGTTTCTAAAAAAATCTGCTTTCCCGGGATAATTATTTTGTAATCGCCAG
>JAHZMT010000709.1:0-10104 GCA_027743785.1 Sinhomidia bicolor | reverse complement strand
GCCTGCTGAAAGATTTATAAACTTCTCAAAACGTGGCAATAATAGATTTTCAAGTGGATTTACTCTGGAGAGTAAAAAAAAGAACAGTGTTGCAGCAGCAAGCGCGTACCGTACAAAACCAACTAGCATTGTTTGCTTTTGCTCCACTGTATAAAATATAAGGTGCACGCTTACTGGGACCCGTTTCCCGTGCCCTATGTACCAAGCATAATACGTATATAGTTTTTCAGCAGACTACCTTACTTTTGTATAGTTTATATAATGCCTAAAATGAGTAAGAAGGGGAGAAGAGGAAATACTTGAATTTAAGACTGTTTGCTGTTTTCTACATTTTGTCGCTGGCAGAGCTGTGAAGTGAAGTGTGTCTCAATGTAAACTGGATCAAAGGCAGGCAGGTGTTGACAACAAGGAACTCAACCTCAACGTCACACTGCTGCTGTTCTTTCTCTTTCGTCAAGCATTCTTTGTTTGAATTTGTGGATTACCATTTTTTCTATTTTTCCTTCATCTAAAAAAAGAGAAAACTCCGTGACAGTTTTTTTTGTTGTTGGTGGTGGTGCTGCTCTGGATTTAAACTTGAATTGGTATGGGTGAAAGAATAATAGGGGAAAAGGTAACAAACAAAAAAAATTCTTTCATACACACACAAACAAGTAACATTTCAAATTCACAAGGACCGGGCATAAACTGTTATATAATGAACCAAGCCTGAACAAGCAGAGCAGCACAGCAGTCGAGGAGATGATAGAAAAATGGTAATGAAATGTATATCCGTTCACACTACTCGCATACATTTCCAAATCGTCCCCCAGTTCCAGTTTAGAAAACTCTCTGTAAAACTAAAAAGTTTTCTAACTTCCCCCAGTTCCAGTTTAAAAAACTCTCTGTAAAACTAAAAAGTTTTCTAACGAACATCAAAAGAAAAGGCAACCACCGCCACCACCCAAAATATTTATATATCTTTTAAGATACAATGGCATAAGGCACAAACCATTCTACGCACACCACCATATTAGCACTCAAAATACCTTACTTTACTCTACACTATATTCTACGAATATGAGCATCATATAAAATAATACAAAAGAAGAAAGGTGTTTCTATTTTAAATAAAGCTGTGCAAAGGCATTATGTTCATCATCAACATCATTTCCTCAGATACGCAACAGCAGCACGGTGCCTAACTAAAAATGCGTTAGATCCCTTTTCGTTTATGTTCTCTTTATGTTTGCCTTGCCCTTCAGGTCAGATTAGCAGAAAGAACTGGTGCGAGTGAGCAGAGGAGTAGTAGTAACGCACAGAGACTCACAAACACATACACAGACAGAGAGTCATTCAAACTATCATCTCCAGTTCTTTACACCACTTGAAAATCTCCAAAAGGTTGGATTACTTACTTTTCCTTGACTTTGGCGTTTTTGCTGTCCGTGCTATACTTCCAGCACGTTTTCATTCTTCTTTTCTATCTATATGTTCTCGCTGCTGCGTGTGCCTCTCATTTTCCAGCTCGCACTGTTGTTATTATTATTATTATACTATACTACCATGCATGCTTCTCTAAAGTAGAATGTGTGTGAGTGTGTGTGAACGTATAAGAATAATAAAATCAGATATTATGCTCATTTCTTCAACACTGTTGTTGGTTTGGTTTGTTGCTCCAGAACTGTAGTAGTAGTAGTAGAAGCAGTGAGAAAGAAGAAGACGACGAGAGCTCAAGTCAATTCAAGTTCTTTTTTTTACTTTTTTGATATGTTTTTCCTTTTACTTAAATTCTCATTCAGCCAGCTTATAAGTGTGTACGTATGTGTAGGGATGAGGGGACTCTAAAGGGACACCATACCACGCCCAATAAAATAAATCTTTTCAAAAGGCTTTTTCTAGTGGTAGTAAACTCTCCACGAGGCTAGTTGTGAATTCGAATAGAGTATGCGAGACTAAAGAAGAGAAGCACGCACAAACACAAATAAATGTATGTATGTACGTACGTACGTACAAACAGACGACATACCTATATTTACACACAAACAAGCATCATCATCATCATCATTATGATGGTGGTGATCTTCTGCCTTTCTTTCTCTTTTTTTTCTTCTTCCTATTTTCAAGTTCCATACAAACGATAGCACGCATGAAAGAAGAATAAAAAGACGAAGACGAAGAGAGCAGTAACAAAAGGTACAAAAAACTCGTTGACTAAGTAAGTAAGTAAGTGAAGTTTAAAGACAAGACATTACAATATTATTACCGTGTCTGGTGCATTATTATTACTACCTTACGTGTACGCAGCAGCGGTAACGGGAAAGGAGAAAATGCTTTGCTGTTGTTGTGGCTGGCTGGACATTCTTTTTTTTGTATATGACACAAACAACAACAAAAAAAGCACAAACCAAACCACTACAATAATAAAAGCTCAGTCTGAGATCTTGGCTGAACCTCTCTGTTCAAAACTCAGCAGGGATTCACATGGGCCGTTATTATTACTATTACCTTCAGATTTTTTCCTTTATTTATTCAATTGAAAAAAATACACGTCTATTCTTTCTTCTTATTCTTTTTCTCCCCTTCCCATACTATTATTATTATTATTAGAGATGATAATGTTTTATGTATTTTTGGTTTGGTCAACAAGCCATAATAGTATTTGCATTTTTTACTGGTAGGAAAAAACAAGTTATGTTATTGGAATTTGTGAGAGGGACACTACATAACAGTTGCTGACATTGCTACATAATATGATAATAGTACAGAACTTCACAACTGTGATTTGACCACATATTTTCTTATGGATATTCCAGCGATAAAAAATGTATTGCATGGGAATCTATAATGGGTTGAATGTTGGTAGTTGGCAAAATTGTGGTGAAAAAGGGAAAATGTGAAGAGTCGAAAAGTTTAATAATAAATGCACATTGCCATAATCATAATAATAATCTTATCGACCAATCCACAGTGTAGTACGTAGTAATAGTAATAGCTTGCAAGTTTGGTTGATACTTTTTTTGATAAGGTCAATTTTTTCTTTTCATGGTCAGTATTATTATAATGATCATACTTTTGCGTGGCTTTAGGATATAAAAGGCTATATTGGGAAATGTGCAACGTCATAAAAAAGTGGAAAAAGTTGCAATAATGGAAGATGGTCTCGTTGGTGGTGGTGGTGGTGATTATGATGGTGTTATGCAACAAAAGGGCACACTGTCGCTGCTGCTGCTACAATCTCGCTGTCAGCTTTGTTGCGTCTGTTAAAGGCAGGCGTAACTTTAGCCTGAAAAAAATTAATGATAGCTTTCTTAAGAGAGAGAGAAAAAAAAGAGTCGAGTGAATGCAATCAAAGTATAATTCTGCTGATGTTTCTACAGTGTTAAAACTAGCACTCCAATAGCATCAATCACCACACCACCGCCGCCACTACCACATAGTTGATTTCCAAGTCGCTGTGCCTGCGTGCTGGAACAATAATGGAGCTTGTCAAAAGACTTTAGTAGAATTAATACTTTATATATATTTTTTTCTTTCGTTTTTTTCTCTTCTTCTTCACATTGGATTACATGAACGAGTTAAGGATTTCTAAAAGTAGACTGTGTATAATGGTAAGTTAAGCTCATGCTGTGATGCATTCATCAGAGGCAACTTTATATGCATCCATACATAAAAAAACTAACTAACTAGACTCGCACTCGGCTCAGCAGTTATACATAGGTTTGTAATATACAATGGAACACAATACAAGGAGGAGGAAAGCTTGGTATGCAGCCAGCCAGTTCCAGGCAGTCCGGCGCCACGGACGACAGAAGGAATTCCTCCGAACATTTTTTTGTATGCTATACTGGCAAGTACAATGCAATAATGTGTTATATAAAAAGAAAACTTGAGAGGGAGCGAGAGCTGAAAAAGAAGTTGAGTTTTTCTTCTTAGCTGGACAAACAAAAGTGCATAGTAATGGTACTTTGGGTTTTTTGAAAGGGAGGTAGCAGGACAAGAAAAAGTGAAGACACTTGAGAAGAAGAAGAAGAGGATGCGTATAACAAGTATGGAGATTTATATTATAAGTAGGTATATGACAGTAAAACTGAAAAGATGCAGTGCTTATAATATTTTAAGTTGAAGATTAATTTTGTTTTTGTTGTTTTCTTTGCCTATCTACATGCATACACGTTCGTATTACATGCCTACTTTAGTTTGCATTCGGTTTTGTGTGAGAGAGCTCCTTTTTAGCCATCGACACTGACACTCATGCAGCCATATCCAATTAGATATTCATGAGATGAAGTGATCTTCTCTGCTGTTGTGCTTCTTCTTTGATCCATCCAAGTCCACTAATCTTTTTGTAGTGGTGTTTCTTGTTGTCGATGAAGAAGATGATGGCGATAATGATGAAAATTTTCTTCTTACTGCATCCAATTTACCTTTTTAACTAGCTTCTAAAAGTACGAAAACGCTCTGTTCCGAGTGCATTCATGTACATATTTTATGCTTCAAAGTTGTTTTTGCTCTTCTCTCCACATTTTCTCTTTCTTTTTTTATACATAAACTCAGCTTGTTGCCCGTTCAAAGACTCAGGTAGGCTGGTAGGTATGTAGGTATCCATAAAAGAAAATGAGTAACTACAAAATCCAACTACAAACTTTATCCTTTCGTTTTTCTGCTCTTCTTCTTGTGATGGGTTTACTGTGGTGGTGGTAGTGGTAGCTCAAAAGTTGCTCTTTGTTTTCTTACATGGCATGGAAAAGGAAGATCCCAGTTGGGCTGGATTGGATCTTGCTCCAACTTTTCTTGGTTTTTTTGTGAGAACAAGACCAAAACCAGAAAGACCCAAGAAGAAGAAGCAGACCAAAAGGTTGCTTGATTGCTAATTAATGCTCAGAGGAGGCGTGAATCATTACACTTGCCTTTTACAAAGGCTTGTTATTATCATTTTAAATGAAATATATGTTCGTGTTCACCTTCGTTATACAGCCTAAACAAGAGCAAATTTTCAAGTATCTTTTCACATGTAACGTTTTTCATATATTTTTTTTCTTATCTGATCTTTCAAAGAAATACATGTTTAGAGTTTTTAGAGCATGTATGTATGTATACCTGAATGAAAAATGTTATGTGCATCTTTGTACATTATACAATTTTTTTAATATGATGATTGCTTCTCCATTTTCCATGTCGTTTTTGCTGCCACTCTTACTACTGTACACAGCGCGGTTATTATTATTATTTATCAACCAACCAGCAACATCATCATCATCATCACAGGAAATATTCATGGCGATAATGAATTCTCCGTACATTTTCCACTCACCTTCTTTCTGTCTTGCTACGCTGAGGTTACTATGCATGAACCCGCACCCTGTAATTTTCCTCTTTGATTAAATAGTTTATAATGGAATAGTTTGCTCATCATCAGTGAAACTACTTTGGAAGAGAGCTGTGTGTGTGTATTTATCAGACAGTCAAAAACCGTAAAGCGTACGTAGAAAAAATGGCATGTTCATGTTTTTGTTTTCAAAAAGCTTGTTGTGTGTGTGTGTAAGCCATACAGTTTCATCCATATTTATGGCTACGTCTCTTTGTGGTAATTGCTTCCAGCCATTAAAAATTAGCTAGTTAATCCATCCACAACCTGGTTGTGCATGTGTTTTTTTCTGCTGGCTTAAAATTGAACATTTTGCGTTTTCAATGCAAAAAATGTACGTGTGGTGCTAAAGGATATTTTATCTGTGCTTTTCTTTTTTTTGCTGTTGAGACAAGAGTATAGGCAAACACATTGAAAAAAATCAGTACATGTGAAGAAAAGCATGCGTGTTTGTAAAATTCTAGATTTCTTCTTCTTTTTCTCTCTAGATTCTTCATCGTGACTCATTCTGACAAACAACGTCTTGTTTTTATTATTATACATGTATGTATGTAGGTATACCTTTTCGTTTTTCTCCTGGTTGTGCATGTGTTTTTTTCTGCTGGCTTAAAATTGAACATTTTGCGTTTTCAATGCAAAAAATGTACGTGTGGTGCTAAAGGATATTTTATCTGTGCTTCTCTTTTTTTGCTGTTGAGACAAGAGCATAGGCAAACACATTGAAAAAAATCAGTACATGTGAAGAAAAGCATGCGTGTTTGTAAAATTCTAGATTTCTTTTTCTCTTTAGATTCTTCATCGTGACTCATTCTGACAAACAACGTCTTGTTTTTTATTATTATACATGTATGTATCTAGGTATACCTTTTCGTTTTTCACTACAATAAATACTACTACTACTGTGCACTGGAATAGAGAAAAAGTTGGCTCTATGGCTGATTTATCTTATCAACATACTTGTGCAGAACATGCAAACTGCTATAATAAAAAGTACAGCTAAACGCTTTTTATTCAATTCTCATGAAAAAAACTAACTTTTTGTTTTTGCCAAAGTTAAGCAATCAAGGAGAGAAGATAGAAAAATAAGAGAGAGAAAAGAGAAGAGATGCGTATAATAGATACTTTTTCTGCAGTCAGTTCTTTTCTTTTTAAGAGTAAACAAACAAGGCGGAAGGAAGAGAAACACAGGAATTCTACTTGAAAAGTGAGAGAAAAAAAACTTCATCTCTCGAAAAGCTGCTGCTGTGTCGTTAGTAGTACTTATTATTAAACATCTTTCTCTTTTTTTCTCCTTTACTGAAATGAGCTGCAGAATAACAATAATAATGCAGTAGTAGTAGAATGGAATATTATTATATGGTGCAGCATCACATATAACTATTATATTGTTCTAAAAGAAATTGGAAGAAGCCAGTCTGCATTTTTAATTTGCTGCTGCTATACACAGCTCTCTCAACGAAATTGCTCAAACTTTTTCTTTGCGATTTGAATGGCATTGTTATGCGATGCGTATATCAAAGAGAAAAGATACATCATTGACACATTGGATGACTGTGTATATGTATATCTCATTCAACTCACATGTATATGTATGTATGCATGTTGTTGATAATTATCATCAGGCAACTGGCATGCGACAACTACCCGGCTAGTTCCACGTTCAATGGCAGTTTTTAGTGAGAAAGAAATATTTTTATTATGCGAGAGGATAAAGGAGTGTAAGGCCAAGTGATAAATTTGTTATGCTTCCAGCTCTAGATTCAAGATTCAAGAAAATCCTAAATTGCAAACACACGCACACATCAGCACACAACATCATCATCGCCTGTGCTGCTGCTGCTGTTTTATTCAAATAACAGATCACCAAATAGAAAAGCCAGTATCTGGAATGATTCGATTATTGTAATCAATCTACATAATATAGACGTTGTTTGCAATTTGGCACTCGTGCTCAAAGAGATACGGATTGATGATGATGGTAAAAGTAGTAGTCGTAATGCTGTGCTATTCGTGTCTTGTAGTACTTCTTTGCTGCTGTTGCTGCTGCTGCTTCCATGAATGCCACTTTTAAAAAAGGCACAGATATAGTCAAAAGTAATTTCAATTTGTTCTTCTCTCATCGACAACCATACAGACTTCCACTCAGCGCCACAGCAGCAGCGCGTCAAGACAGTAGTGAGACTTTTTTTTCTCATTTCTTTGCACAAAGAAAGAGTTTGGATTCTCGCTGTTTCTCTCTTGAAACAAGAAAACTTATACATACTTGCTCCTCTCTTCTCTTGTCTAAACTACTAGAAGAAATGCTACACTGTTTCTAATTTACACGATGAAAATTTAGTCGTAGTTTTGTATAAGCATTATATTTCTTTATATATAGAAATCTCCAACTAACGTCATTATCATTCACTCGTAATAACTCAGACAATGAGAGAGGCCTCTGGAAGTGTTCATGCTGAAATGTAATTCCTACTTGGAAAATTGCTCCTTTTATACTCCACACTTGTTCTGCAGTGGTGACGGTGGTGGCGGTGGTAGTGCTAGTACAATGGTTGTAGTGGTTAGTCCTTTATTCACCAAGTGTTCATATAACATCCTCATCTTTTTTTGTGTTTTCTTGCTCTTTATATAACAAATTTCGTGGTGGTTGAGAGAGAAACTACGATAGAAATTTTAGCTTCCGTTCTACTCATATAGATTTTCCTGTAGTTTGCGAATGCGTGCGTGTGTGTGTTGTGTGTGTGTGTGGGAAGCAGTTTTAAGTGGAAATTCTTATTACGAGTACAATGGTGATGATGATATTTATCGGGAATGGGAAATGGAATACGTCAAATAATTGGAGTACCAAATAAACATGCTTGTTTGTTCACGTATAATGAACTTTATTCAAAATGCATTAATAAAATAGTAGTAGAGTTTGTTTAAACGGGTTTGTTTTGAATGTTGTTGATCATCACTTGGTATACATATTTATATATGCATGCGTACATATGCATGCATATATGCAGCCACTACTACGACCATCGCCAAAACCCGTTTAAAAGTTTGCTCAGTTATAATCATAATAGCATAAAATGTACGGAAGCAAAAAGGGTTGTTGCTGCTGCTGCTATGCTGTCACTCGATTATATATACACACAAGAGTACAAATGGCTAGGCCGAGTTCTGTCGCCACTTTTGCCAATTTGGCATGTGGTTCGGGAAGTTTATTAGCAAATTGAAAGGAGACCGTGGCTGGTGAAGAGAAGCTAGCGGTGCGATACATGATACACACTTACACACACACGTACACACGGCCAACAACTGCTTCTACTATAATATGTATGAACACTATGAATATATATAGGAAGCTGTAGATATTTATGCATGTTTTGGAGTATTTATATAAGTGGAAATTTTTGTTTTCCGCACCTTCTCACAACAGCAAACACAAGTATACGCACGCATTAACTTTATTAGTACACACTATATAAAATTTAAACGTTTTTTTTGTTTTGGTCTGGTTATCTGTTGGGCTGTGTTGGTGGCGTGGCAGGCAGGGTTTTTGCTGATAGCGTGTGCGAATCCTGGGTATATCTATATCTGGTACGTTACTTATAATACGTATGCTTAATGTATTCCCCAGTCATGGCAAAATGACAGCTGCGGAGAGGTTTACAAATTATCGTGCGAAGAAATCGACAATGTGTGCCAGTCTTGGTGTCCATTATAGCGGTAGCGTGTGTAGTACTACACTGTACATTAGAATATGTATATATTATCTGATGATGATGATGATAATAATAATAATAATCACACACATACACACCCAGCAGAACACGCTGTCTTTTTGTCCTCATACTTCAGTAATGTCTACTTTCTGCGTAAAATTGTGTACATGCATTTTTAATGGTACTTGTACCGGTGGTGGTGTGTGTTACTGGATAGTTTTTTTATTAATAAAATATGTTGTACAAAAACCGCTTCAATTTAGCGGTTGGCAAATGTTCGTCGAATACACAGTAACAAGGAAGTAGGTTCTCTCTCTCTTGTTTCCCTCTACTATACACAGTGAACTGGTGATGGAGAAAATGTACCAGTCAAGTATCAACTAACCCACTTAGCATTATTGGCTTACGCACAGATGGAGATTGTACCAGCAGAAAGGTATCCCATTGCTCCTCATCCACTCACTCAACTGAATTAATTAGAATTGTGGCTCTTGACTTTTCACTTGGACTAATCTCACGCGGGAACAAATTAACTGGATTCTCGCTTCAATCTCCTCCACCATGCCCGCTGGAAAGTTTGATGGCCTATCTTCTTCAAAAGAACGTGTGTGTGTGTGATGTTTACCTTTTGGCAAAATTGGCAAATTGTATTGCCAAGCTCAGGTGAATATAGATCCCATTTTTTTTCAAAAAAAAACAAGTGTAGAAGAGGGTAAACGAAGATGTGCTAGCTAACAAAGTGGATTTATAAATAGACGTGTATTTTTTGCAAATTCACCGGATGGAACCATCAAGTATGTTCCTATATGCCCTGTCTTTTATAAGGCGTTGTTAGAAACTAGATGATGATAAATGGATGAAAGCCACCTTTTTGAAGTTGTAAATTGATAACGCAGAGCAGCGCTTTTTCCTGTAGCAGAAATTTGGCTACTCTTTTAACAAACTCCATGATGTGAGGAAGAGCATTACACTTATATGCATTGGGTTTGGCAAGAGAGGAGGTTAGGGTGGGAGCATTGTCATTTCCTAATTGCTGGTGTAACTTGTTTT
>JAHZMT010000708.1:0-12744 GCA_027743785.1 Sinhomidia bicolor | reverse complement strand
TATTTATTTCTCTCTAGTTGATCTCATTTTCCTAAAAAAAAAAGAAATATGGAATCAATAAAAGAGCAGAACGGCATAAAATAAAATGGAATAGGATGTCAATGGGTAAAAAAAGAAATGACAGTTTTTACTTACCAATTTAAACAGGCTATCGTGAGAGAATATTTGCAAAAAACAAAATACTTTTTTAACGTAATTTTATGTTCGTGTCCTGTTCAGACTTTAGTTTCGCAGCATGAAAAGTAAGAAAACATACAATTTATAGTTTTAAAATGAAATGACAAAGCAAAAAGTCTGATAGCAAGTGAGTAAATTCCATGTGCTCTTTTATTATTTAGCCACAACACAAACCGCTTCACAGAAAGTTGACAGGCACGAAACAGTTTGCAGATTATAATACCAATAACAGTTTGCTGTTTGAACTTAAAGCTCATGCAATACAAAAGAGGATATATATATGTGTGCATCCATTTTAGTGATAAAAAGTTTGGTCATGGTATTTGGTATTTTGAATTTTCTTTCGTGGCGGTGATGCATATATCTACTACACGTGTAACTACTCGTTATATAATGCATTATTCATATGATAATAGTATGTGACATGCTACTTAACGACCTACTTAAGTAGTATTAACCTTTCGTACGAGGAATTGGAATTGGCGCATCAGCTCTGGAGGGAAAATATATTTTATACGTTTTTTTACGAAAATAATTTTGAAACTGGAAGCAAATGCCGAGATATCTAATTCGGTAGGCTACTCACTACGTAATGTTTTTACTTTTACGAGAGGGGTACCCTCTACCGCATTATTGTCATTGTGTATATAGGCAAAATAAGTAGGCTTTTCTGGAGAAAAATAAAGAAAGAAAAAGCATACTGAAGAATGGTAAACGGATGGTCGTAACGGAAGAGAGGATTTTTTTCCTGAGCGTTGTTGTCTTTTTAACGTTTTTTTTCAAGAGAGTTCCCCAAGAGAAGAACAAGAAAAATTACTGACATTTTTTTCTTTGTCGTAATGATGCGGGATGCGGTAGTCTGCCAAGAAACAAGCAGTATAGTAAATTTAAGCACAAACAAAAACTCTTCTCCAAAAAAGCTATAACAATCTGTGCATTAGAGTTACATCACCTCAACTTTTAACTTTTAATTCCTCTTTTTCAAAAAAACAAAATGCTTTTGTAGTGCTTCTAGTCATTTGCCATGAAGTAGTTTTAAAAAGTTTCTTGTGTGCAAAAAAATTGTAGCTAAAATTTATATAATATGCTTAATTTTGCTTTGCGTAATACCGGTGCTTGAAAAGCTTGCATACGTACAAATTTTACAATGGTATTGCGCATTTTCGACTTTTTTTTATGTTTCGTCAGCTTTTCTGTTCTGTATAGTACGAAATGTATACAAATTATAAATGTAAGCGATTTCTACCAAAACTGTAAATACTTGGAAAGCACTGCGAGCTCAGCAAAACTTTCATTTTGCTTTCACACACTTTCTCTTCTTCTGGCAAATAAAATTTATCTTGCCTTTACTACCTAACTAACACCGCAAGCAGTTCCCACAAATTTTTCAATAAGTTAGATCTCAATTTAGAGATCCAAAAATAATAATAAAAAATGTACTGCTGTAAGCTAAAATTGCTTTCTTTCTACTTGTCAAGTTGTTGGATGCATAGCATGACATACCTTAAAAACAGCTCTTCTCAAAAGGATTTTTCTCTTCTCCCGTCAGGATTTCCAAATCAAATGTTTTCCATCAAGTCACTCACTCTGTCTTGAAGGCTAACAACACGCTGCATGCATAGAACAGGATTTTCACTTGAAAGTTCACAGGTTCACACATTTTCTTGAGTTTTATCACAAGTCCTTTTTGTCACTTTAATGAACTCTTACTTTTTTTGTTTTCCTCCTGTCTCTTTTCTTTTGTTGTCCATTTCCGTCACAAACAATGCACACGCTTTCTTCACAAGAGAAAAATAAATCCTGCCAAGACCAGATACACATGTGTGTACCTACCATCTATATACTTACCTACCTATATACCTACCCATCTTGGTAAAACGTGGGAAAAAAAGTAGCAAGGAATTACAAAGAAAAGTTTGTATCAACAACAGAGAAAAAGCAAATAGCCAAAAACCCGAGCAGTGATCATTTTGCACAACGGACACTACACAAGGAGAACAAGACGCAGAGCGTGCATGTGTGTGTGTGCACTCTTCACAGTTTCTCCAAATAGACTGATGATATGGCTGCCTTTTTCGTTTCGACTACGTCCAATTGCTCCTTCTCACTAAGTCAGTTTTTTTTGTAAATGCCATTGCCAAGCTGCTGTGTGTGTGTGGTTACATTACATTTACTATTCGCTTCTTCCCATTTCCCTCTTTTTCACTCTGTTTTTTTTTCTTTCCTTCGTGATATTTTTTGATATACAACGTAGGAGCAGCAGAAGAAGAAGAGAAGAAGAAGCAGAAGAGCGGTGCGCTATGGGGTACTACTCCATTCCATCCATGTACTCGCTACTTATATTTCTCTTTCTCTCTCTTCTACTCACTGAGCTATGTAACATTCCACTTTTCCTTTCACTACTCTACTCATCCAAGTCATGCAGCCACCTAAAGAGAATATCCATAAAAATAGAAGAAGAGGAGAATGGAATAAAAAAAAGGAAAAGTGGAGAGAGAAAGAGAGTTAGACTGGAGCGGAGAGAAATTTCATTACTTGTATACGACCTGGGCCCGTGGTGTTCGTGTTGAGTGGAGTGAGATGCTGTTTCCTCCTACCACTCCACAGACACAGAAGACACAACATGGAATATATATACCCTGCTCCTCTCAATCCTCTCACAATATTATTATTATTATACTCAAAATCTCAAGTGTTCTTATATAAATACATATATCACATATGCTTTTTGCTCTTAAATATGTCTAAATTGGCGCGACTACACTATCACTACTATTACCCATCCCACCCACCAACTTTCACTTTTCATGCAACCTTATATAGGTAGGTATATATATACCAACATAATATGTTATATAATACATTATATGAATACTTTTGCATGTACGCTTCTCATTTTCCAAAAAATATTTTACTTGCGTTTCTACTACATTTTATTATTATTATTGCCGTCTCTGTTTATATAAACTTTATATGTACACATGCTTATACCGTACACTTTAAAGCAAAACTTTTCACTTTCACAATATCCACGTACACACACATCACAATATTACATATTGCCTGCTTTTTGGCCATTCAAAAGGTCATATTATTATACAAGTACATACATTCAACATTTTAAAATAAAAGCAGAATAATGTGCTGCTCTTCTTTTTTGTACTGAAACAAAAAAGCTTTTGAAAATACAGGATACAAAAAAAGAACCAAAGTTAATTTTTTTTGCTCCAAAATATCAAAATTATAAAAGAAAGTGTGTATATGGATGGTGTGCTGGTGATAGGTGTGCATGTGATGTGAATGATGTGATGATGTTGGTTTTATAAAGAACATGGTGACATTTACTTTTATTATTTGAAGGTTGAAGAGTGTAACAGAAATATTAAAGCATAAGTATCTACACTTTTTATATAAATTTTTTCCATCATACTTGGTATTATTATTATGCTCTTACCGACTGAATGAACAAGTTTGGTTTTATCTTTTCGAAACCAGTATATAAAAGTAGCAGCAGCTTTTACTGTTCATCAGTACATATTGTTGTAGTAATATCTCGTTTTGAACCTCCTTATTTTCCCCTTAATGTTGGCGATGATAATAATAATAATAGTAGTAGCAGACTTTGAAGACGGTCGGGTACAAGCTCAGTTGATGGACATTTTTATCGACTGCTTCTACTACCGCTCTACATGCGTGAACTTTTGGAAATCATATCCGGAAGTAGAAATGTTATCGCTAGTTTACCCACTACCACATGAGCGTAAGCTGAGAAAAATTGGAGTTTTTTCTCCTTCATTGCAGCTTTCAACTCTAGAACTCCCTTCCATTCACTTGTAAATGTTTTTGTCTGGGAATGGAACGCACAAGAAGCTATGAACCATATGATGAATAAAGCAGAGTAGCATGCATGACAGGAACGGAGACGCAGTTTTTGCTTTACTGCTGTTGGTTGATAAAAATGATAAAAAAGAAAAGAATGTTTGAAGAGAAAAAAAGGCATTACAGTTTTTTCGGTAAAAAAAAATAGGTAACTGTACACGCGTTTATCTGGAGAAATGGAATAATATGGAATGGTGGGATCAGCGTGTCACGTCATGTGTACATACATCGTGTGTGGACAATAAAGAAAGAAAAAAGAGAAAGCCATTTCCATACACTATCATCACACGACACGCATTTTGTATACACATAATAAGTAATGCTACAGCTGCCTGGAGTTTCATGTCGTTGTTATTTGAGGTTTTTTGCAGCAGCAATACACGATTGTCATTGTCACTATTGGTGTCATTTGCATTGTGCTGCTGATGTTAGATACTATATGAATATTTAATCATCATCACCACCAGTGGCAGTAATGGCAGCAACGGCATGCTAGGGGAGAGAATAAATATGAAGACAAATTTTTGGGTAAAAGTTTTGTGGTTATCGTTTTATGTGCTGGGTATTTTTAGGAAAAAATATGACTGAGAAGCACAACAATTTCGACGATTGGCAGATGAAACGCATGGTCTTTTCTTATTTCTCTTCATGCCTATGCTTATGCTCAGGGATGCCAAAGGACCGGTAATTCAACACAACAGGAGTTTATTCGTCAGCCTTCTAAACAACTCTAACTTTTCTTTATTATACTATATGAATATTTAATCATCATCACCACCAGTGGCAGTAATGGCAGCAACGGCATGCTAGGGGAGAGAATAAATATAAGGACAAATTTTTGGGTAAAAGTTTTGTGGTTATCGTTTTTTGTGCTGGGTATTTTTAGGAAAAAATATGACTGAGAAACACAACAATTTCGGCGATTGGCAGATGGAACGCATGGTCTTTTCTTATTTCTCTTCATGTCTATGCTTATGCTCAGGGATGCCAAAGGACCGGTAATTCAACACAACAGGAGTTTATTCGTCAGCCTTCTAAACAACTCTAACTTTTCTTTATTTTATTCATTGAAAATTATGATGCATTCCTTTGCTTTTTAAATTTTATGTATTATTATTGTCTGTGCATGCAAGTAATAAATACATTTTAATTACGACGCGACCACCAACGCATATTTTGTTTGTGCAAGCACCCATTTTACATATTTGCAATTTGTAGCTTTTCTGGTGGAATCTATTTTGCTATGCACAATACTATAAAGTACGCCATTGACCTGTTACGTACACAAATCATTTGTATTATAAATCACAAGAACCCACTTAATACTTAAATCACGTAGATCGCTTCAGCTTTTTAAATTGTGGGTGGATGATTTGCTGCTGATAACTTGACCTTTTCATCAGACAGCCCACACTACACAGAAAATGCAATAATTGTATTATAGATTGGTAAAAGTTATGTAACTCGACTCTTCTTGCGTAATGTGTGTAAATACAAATAATTAGGTAATCAGAATTCCAATGTAAAATCAACAAAGGATTACAAAGAAGATATGGAGTACGAGAAATCACAGTGACATTGACAGACAAGCAGTAATCGGTTAGATTAGATTATAAACCCATGGATTATTATACAATGTGGGAGTCCCTGTTCCTGCGTCAGCCAGATAAGCGAGTTCTTAGCAATTACATATAATGGTCAAGTAATAATCTATTCTGCAAAGATAAACATGAACAAAGCTTTGTCTTTTTTGGTGACAAGAGTAGTTTGTGTAATTTCTGGTTTGCTTGAAAACGGTTCACTTTTTCAGCCGGTAACTCAAGCCAAGTTTGCATATTAGTCGGTATCTCTTTTATCAAATAATAATTTTATTTTTGTCAGAAATTTCTCAAATATGAGGTGGCTTCAAAACTTTCCCTCAATAGCTTTATTACTCCAGTTATTGGTAACATGTGTAATACTTATCAATAAAAGTTATGCAGGACCACCTTTGCAAGGTGAAATTCCCATTGGACTATATCCGAATGGCGAGGACCTGTTGGAGTTTGAAAAGGAACCCACCACCAATAATAAAGTGCTCTCATTAAATAGTAATTTGAGCCAAGAAGAGCCAACCTATCGTTTGCCACTCTCCGTTCAACCAATTCACTATACCCTGGAAATACGACCTATTCTAGACAGTACCGATCCTAACGAGCAATTCACAGCTCCTGGAAAAGTTGAGATATTAGTCGAGTGCTTTGAAGCTACAAATTCCATAACGCTACATTCCAAGGAAATTGATATTGAGCATGATGCAATTACGGTCAGTAATAATAATAATAATCTACTTTTATAACAAATTAAGTATACAAATGACAAAATTATACGTAAGTAGACAAAAATGTAGATCTCAAAGGAAAATTAAAGCTGTGGCTGTTTCAAAGTACCCCAGAATTGCATACAGCACGACTAAAAAGAGGATTTGGAAGAACAAGTCACTTATTACGCGTTTCTTTGGCAGACAGAGAGCAGAATCTGCTACAACTGTCTTTTTTTCTTTCTTCTTCTTCACAAAACTGACTTTATTTTGTTGAGACGAACAACGGGAAACTTTCTCTTGTTTTTGATGACTATACGAGCTTGTTACAAATCTCTTTTACCAACTCCACTGGGAAATACGTTCCTGGGCTCTTCTACTCGCGTTACAAACAGACGAACATTTTTTTTTATATTTTCCGGTCGTCGTGTCCTTTTTCTATTTTGCTGGTCACATATAGTCACAAACTTATATACTTGCTTGTAGTAGTAGCATTTAGTAGTGCATGCATATAGATAGAAAATTTAATAGTAACAGCGCAGCAGGGATTACATCCAAAAATCTAGTTATTTCCAGTTTTTGCTCGTCTAAATTACATATACGACCAAGACGTAAACAACGCTGGAATTCATCCACTACTACTTGTTTTTCCGTTAGTCAAGAATTAATTGAATTTCCAATTTTCTTTCCCTAATCATCATCATCATCGTCGTCACCAGGTCATTGACGTAGAATCAGCAGAGAGTGTAACTGTGACTGACCACACGGATGATGAAGATCGATCCTTCTATATAATTCTGTTGGAAAGTAATCTGAGCGTAGGAAAGCAGTATGTCGTGACCATTCCGTTCACAGCGGAAGTTGCTGCGGCTGCGAAGCGAATGAATGGACTGTATTTGAGCTCGTATGAGGACACTGATGGAACAACAAAGTATTTGGCAACTACCCAATTTCAAAAAGCGGACGCGATGAAAGCATTTCCATGTTTTGATGAGCCCAGCACGGAATTCAGGGCGACCTTTGATGTGAAAATTGGGAGAAAACAAGATAAATTTCACAGGTTTGTGTAGTAGCTTTAAAAGCCGAATTTTTTAAAAATAAAGAAATGCATAAAACTCACATTTGTGAACATTTATGATTACTTTTTTTGCAGTCTTTTCAATACAGAACGAATTGGAGAACCAGAGCCGATGTAAGTTACATTTTAGGTATACATATAAAGAAACGAATTCAATGACTGATGGTAAAAAAGATGACATTTTAAAAATTTCAATGTCTTTTTTTGTACCAAGACCCGGACTTGACGGATGGGTTTGGGATAAACACGCAGTGACAGTTAACATGCCGGTGTACCTTATTGCCATCATTGTGTCTGATTTCGATGTCTGAAACTGCACCAGCAGATTTGTTCCGATTGCCAACAAAAGCAAGTCTTTAAATATAAATTTTAAAATATGTAATGTGTTTCGTTTTTGAAACAATAATTTTGACAAAATAACGCTTTCATTAGACATGGGCTGCTCCACCGTTAATTACTGAAACAAGTGGAGTATTTTCCGCTCAGGCTGCAGCCAGAATGCTAACGTTTTTTGAGGAATATTTGGACTCTGAGTATCAGCTCAATAAAATGGACAGTGTTGCCATTCCCGATTTCGCAGCAGGTTGATCAAGATTACCGTATGAATCATTATACCTAAAGGTATCTATTCTATCAATATTAATTTGTCTTAAATAGGTGCAATGGAAAACTGGGGACTGAATACGTACAGAACCAATTTGATGGTTTGGTTTGAGCATGAAAATACCCGGTTTGAGCGATGGAGAAGCGCTGCTGGTAAAAAAAGAGCCATTAAAACATATTTTAATGACAATATGTAGAAAATCGTTTCATGGCCGTTAATTTTGCTTCAGTTATTGCTCACGAGTTGACGCACCAATGGTTTGGAAACTTGGTCACATGTAACTGGTGGAATTTTTTCATGACAATATGTAAAAAATCGTTTCATGGCGGTTAATTTTGTCAATTTCTCTGGTGAAGATTTCCGATCACCCGACAGATACGTCATAGACACCACTCAATTAGCCATGGTTTACGATGAAGGTGAAAATACTGAACCGGTACATAGTGATATCTCAGATCGCATTGTCAACCAAGCCAGTCGTGTTGTCTACGAAAAGGCAGCAGCGCTTATTAGAATGATGCAATCCTTTCTAACGGAAAAGACACTGATTAGTGCACTTCGCGTTTATCTTAAGAGACAGTAAGGAAGCAATTAAATTAGGATAATAATTAAGAAATTAAAGTAAGGACAGCAGTCCCAATTCCTCTTATATTTGCTAATTTAGTGCGTATCGCGGAGTAGTTCAAGACGAACTATTTACTGCTTTAACCGAACAAGCCTGTGTCGGACGGCACATTCACAGAATACACAGTTAAGGAAATCATGGACACTTGGACTTTGCAAAAGGGATTTCCAATTGTTCGCGTCAGTAGAGTGGATGCGCAGAGACTTTACATTTCCCAGGTGCGCATAGACATGTCAGTCGTTCAAAAACGAGATTTTTGCAAACTTTTAAACAAAATGTTTTCAAATGATATTAATCTTTTTTTTAGGAACTATTCAGAGTGAATCCTGCATCAACAAGAGCAGATACTCCTATTTGGTACATTCCAATTTCATACGTCACCGCAAGAAATCCCAACTTTGGTGCAGAGAACACAAGACCAAAAACTTGGATTGAAAAGGACACTTTGTTGAAAACATTACAAGTTGATTCTACAGATGAATGGATCATTGTAAATCCAGATGCGAAAGGTATACATTTTTAAGTACAATTTCAATTTGAAGTAATGCAAATTCAACCATTCAGTAAATCTTTGAGTCATTTTCCTTTGCAATACCAGGATTTTACAGAGTGATTTATGATACTCATTTGACCGGACTCATTCAACAACAGTTGGAACAAGATCCCAACGTAATTAGCTTTGCCAGTAGAAGTCAATTAATTGACGATTATTTCAGAAGTGCTACAGCCAGTAAGTTAATACAGCCACTTGGTATGTACTTGATAAATATTCTGAGACTACATTTTTAAAGTCGTTCTTTGCCTTTCCAACTAGAATACGTTAACATTCAGTCCGCGCTGGGCTTAACTCGCTATCTGAACAAAGAGAATGACTTTATTGTTTGGACAACAGTGGTCAACAATTTATCTCCTTTGAATACTCGTTTGGCTGACACAGAAGTGTACACAAAATTCATGGTGATTCAGAATAAATGCGCATTTGAAACGTTTTGTAGATGCTTTCAATCAAGGTTGGTTTAGAAGACAACGTCTTAATACAGTTTATATCTATTGATACAGGAATATATCCTTGGTCTTGTGGAAGAGCCTTTGACAAAAATTGGGGTGACACAATCTGAGACTGAACCAGCGGAAACGGTGGTTTTGCGAACAATGCTTCTTGACTTTGCTTGCACTATGGACCATGAAATCTGCCGAGAAACTGCAGATAAATTATTTACAGAATGGATTGAAGCCGATGCTCCTCCAGAAAAAATTCCGTACGATGATCACTGGACCTTTTTAATGAAAATTTGTTTTTCATACTAATATATTAATCATTAATAATATTCATTAACAATTTTTAGTGTTGCGACAGATCTACAGCCAATGATCTATTGTGGAGCTGTAGCTTTCTCAAATGATCCAACAAATACCACTATTCAGGACTTTCTTCTTGAAGAGTACGGCCGAAATAGAGATTCTCGACAACAAAGTCTCATTATAAATGCTTTAGCATGCGATCAGGTGGAAGCTAATTTGGAAAGGCAAGTACTGCTGAAGATAAATTATTATTGTTGTAATACATTTAAATTGCCAACTTGGGAAATGAAAAATCACAAGCAATAATTATACAGTCTAGCAGAGAAAGCAATTGATACAAGTTCCAGTAATGAGATTGACATTGCAACTCATGGGCTTCAGCTTTTGCAGAGCATTGCTCGAAACTCGGCTGGAAGACAGGTGCTGTTTGACTTGATAATCATCAGAGAAAGCAATTGACAAAAGTTCCAGTAATGAGATTGACATTGCAACTCATGGGCTTCAGCTTTTGCAGAGCATTGCTCGAAACTCGGCTGGAAGACAGGTGCTGTTTGACTTGATAACCAGAAGACAAAACGATATCACCGAAGTGTAAGACCATTGAAATAAATATTCGGTAAATATTTAATATTTTTACTAAACAGTTTTTGAAATATTATAACATTTTCCAATGTTAGACATGGACAAACGGCAGTCGCTAACCTGATCTCTACACTGGCTCCGTATTTAAGCTCACAGAGTGTGACATCAGTGCCTAATTTGGTATACACGTATGCATACTTTCGATTGTAATTTGTAATTAACTAAAACTAATTAATTCACATAGTGTGACATCAGTGCCTAATTTGGTATACACGTATGCATACTTTCGATTGTAATTTGTAATTAACTAAAACTAATTAATAATTCAACATCTTTTAAAGGTGGAAGAGTTCAGCAAAGAACTGCTCGCACAGCCAGATCTTCCCGCAAACGTTCGTAGCTCACTGGAGTCTTCACTGGCAACAATGGCAGACAATTCTGTGTGGATGAACTATTATTACAGCGATGTACAAAGTTGGCTTTCAAATAATGCTTAAAGTATAATAATGCAACAGTTTGGAGAACAATAAGAAACATGAGTAATATCAAAACTACTACATTTCCTTAATGTTAGTCATTTATACGGAATAAAGACGGATTTTTTGTCATAATTAAATCATTTGGCACTTTGGCACATAAAGTACCGTTCGCATTCACACACACAACAGTATGAATTTCACATGCTCACAGAACAAAGACAGAACGTGGTCGTGGAGTTGGCTTGGCTATGTTGGAGTTTGGTTGGAGTACAGTTTCATTGACATGACAAGATTACCTACACCTATTACATGTTGCCCTCAAATATTTCAGAGCTTTTTGGATGTTGAAGCGCAAACAAATGCAATTTGATCAATCAGCTGCAGCAGCAGCAGCGGTACCACAAGTGGTAAAAGTGGAAGCAAAATAAAGCAACTTGCATAGTATAAAGTGCATGATAAGAATATGATAAGGTGTGCGCGTGAGAAGTTATTATAATTAAGCAGTCACCACCAATCAACTAGTCACTTGTGAAAGTGAATAAATATGTCAGTATGTCTTTGTCAAAACTGGCATTGTTGAAAAGTTCCAGTGGCTGTTTTAAAGTCAATGTTGGAAGAGGTAGAAGTAGTCTTCATGATGGAAGGATTCTGCTTGGAGGAACGTCAGTGTTAAGTAATAATTGTCACAGGACAAACAGTTTGCTGCTTCTGAAACATACGTACACCAGTGCCTTAGCTAGCAGCAGTACAACTATGAAATGGCGAAATAACAATGCTGGTATGCAATCTCACGAGAAGGGCGAATTATTTCGGAAGCAAGAACATTTTTTGACAATACTGAATGAGGTGGCGTCTGTATTGCAAAACAAATCGGCATGGTCAGGAGGTAAATTGCATAAGAAAAATATGTTTGCATTTTACTTTTTTCAATATACAATCTGTTGTTTATCTGTTGAATGTCACGTTATGTTTATGTTAATTTTAAACTTTGTTTGGCTGCATGATTTGATCAATAAGGACAACGTGCGTCTTTGTTTCAATGTAAGCAGGAATATGGACTATTTAAAAGAGCCTTGACTGCGATTCCTGCTCTGCTAAGTCAATATGAGGTTTTTTGCATCAGTTAAAAAATAATTGTGTTTATATTTTAATTGGAAATCGGCAAATGCACTTTATTTGGTTGTTTCTGTATGTAGGCATTTGTACAACAACGGTTAATGACACCACAGACAGCAGCAGCGTTTCTCTCCCAGTCAACACTTCACCATAATATACGTTTTAGCAATCAACAATCGAATAAGCAATCATCACAAGAAGACCAAACGAAGCAAGATAAATCTTCCCAAGGATCATCTTCATCGCCTGATAATGGACAAAACAGTAGCAGTACAACAGGCAACGAAGGTGGCAATGATGCTCCCAGTAGTGGTGGCGGTAGTAGTAGTAGCGGTAGTAATAATAACAACAAAAACGGCGACGAGGACAAAATGTCTGCACTATTAGTGAAGGCGTTCCTCTGGATGCTTACGGCTTACATGTTTGTGGCGTTGGTGTCTTTGGTTTTTCCTGGAACAAATCAACCGGAAGTAAGAAAGGATTCGAAATACTTACCGCTTGTCAATGGTAATCCCCTGTAATAAATTATTGTTGACAGTTTGTATCCATGCTTTTCTGATTCAGATAGTGCGATACGTTTCCTGGAATGAGTTTGTCCATCAC
>JAHZMT010000707.1:0-11065 GCA_027743785.1 Sinhomidia bicolor | reverse complement strand
TCACAAAATAGCACCTGTCTTCTACGAGAAGTCTAAGAAAACAAAAGATTTGCAGAGTTCCCTACTGCTTGCACTTCTAGTAGTTACTACTACTGTGATATGATATCAGTGATTGTTGTGTACAATTGCAATTTGCAATACAGATTACAAATTACAGTACAACCCTTCAAATTTGAAAACGAACTGTGGTGTCAAACGCCTTGATATTCCCTGCCAAATTTGTTGTTTAGCAAATAAAAAGAAAAAAAAAATTTATATGCCCACATATTATGCACACTCATCAATCGAAAGAGAACTCTGTACTACAATGGTGTAAATAATAGATGTAAAAGTAATATCTTTAAAATATATATAGTCTTTGCTTTTAAGTTCTATAAGTTCTAACCGCATACTAGTTAGTAGTAAAAATGATTTTTTCAAAATAATATTTTTCTGGTTTGAGTAATGAATGCTAGTTTAAATACATGCACCTACTGCAAAAAATGAATAAAATTTAATAATAATATTATGATGCTGTAATTACAGGCATCTCCTTACATTGTCAATAAATCTATACTTCAACGTGAAGCATTTCTTTGCTAAATAAACACAAAGCATAAATATTTGCTTCACCTATAGCTTATAGAAACTGAGCAATTATCAAGAAACAAACCTGTGACGTTCATATCATTCTATTTTTTTAAATATATTCATTTCAGTAAAATATTACTTTTCAGCCTCACCGGAGTTAAATACCTGACAATTTTAAAACAATAATAGTTGGTATATAACTCGAAGCAGTTTTAAGAAAATTTGCTGAACTTGCAATTCCATTGATTTCCAATGCAATATTTTATATTTGTATAAATTTATTTTGCACAGATTGCAATAATTACATCTTTTATCGTGCACGAATGAGTTTGCATTACATGCTTACATTAGTAAGTTTCATGTTACTTTTGCAAATGTGTGCATATTATGTACAGTCAAGGTAAGGTCGCCGACAGTGATAGTATGCAGACTTATATGAAATTAGCTGTTCGATTTGTATTGTTGCTCTAAGACTTTGATGTTCACACAACAATGGTTTTCGCCCTAACTTGACAGCGGTCCAAGAAGCACTTTACAAGTGAGGTTTTAACTTTCAAGATTTGTAGGGATATCATTGACACAGTTAATGAGACAAGTGGGAAAAATTATTATTACCTATTATCGTATTGTATTGCAATCACAAATAACAGAATATATATATAATATACATGTTCTATCAAAGATTGAAAAGTAATCAACGTCTTTACTCACATAAGATTGTAATGAATGATTTATTTAGTTTTAAACTTTTTCATGCTTCCACTGATCTTTAAAACTAACAAATTCTTACAACTCGAATTTCACATTCGTCTATAATGAACTGAAAATTTGGAGAAATTTGTATACTTGCTTGTAAAAATGACTACTGGATCGTGTACTGTATGCACCTAAGCAAGCGTTATTTGCATTTGTTAGCATTACTTACAACATGAAAATTTAATTTATCTTTATATCGCAACGAACCTGCATCGGAAATTTATGGTAGTGAGTGAAGCAAAGTTTTAGAAATATTTTCAATCTCGACTCGACCTTGAACAAGCTTTTTATTACAAGAGCTTTCAATATATTTAAAACTTTGCAGAGAAATGGATTTTTTCCAATTTATTCCTTGTTCTCATTTTGACACGGCTTTCTTTTAAAAATAAACGCTACTAAGGGGAGAACAAGATGCTTGAAAAGTTTCTTAAAATAATAGTAGTACCTATATTGTCATCTATTACATTATGTGCAGAAACATTACGTAATTTACCATGCCATATACATACACACATATATATATTTTCCAACAAACCATATAAAAAATCGCTTGTCTTTTTAAAGAAAAACTTACCAAAAATAGGTATGCACGCACAAGCATGCACAACTACTACTACCATTTTATTGGAACATATCATCAGGAAGCAGCGTATTAGAATCACGAGGCCAATTTTATTTGACACTAATATGCAGTCATGAAATTCTTTTCATGCAATTGAACTTTTATCGGTTTTCTTTCAAAAGCGAGGTGCTACTAGAGGAGAATGAGCTTTGCATATTTTACGTCACTTCAATAGTTTCCCTTCTTCTTCTTCTTCCTCCACCTCCAACCTCTCTTTTCTTTACTTTTCTTTAGATCTCATAACAGCAGCAGCAGCACAAGAAAGAAAAAAGACTATTTACTTTCCCCGACCTAAACTCGACACAGAGTCAAGGGATTTACACAAGAATCCTTAACAATACATGTGCTTCATCTACAAAAGAAAGAGATAGCTACCTATAAAAAGTACACTAGAAAGAAAGTGAAACGTTTTCACAACCATAATAAGCAAAGTGTAGTGACTCTTCTCTCTCTCTCTCTCTGGTACCTAGCTTCACAACCTTTACAAGAAATACTAACAACCGTGTACTCTACACTCAACTTCATATATTTTCTTTTGTGTATTCTTCCTTCTTTAAAAAATATCTTTTTCTCGATCCGTTGTCCATATAAAAATACATTGCAAGTTAGAAAATGCCTACCTTCTTTTTTTTTACTGATGTAAAGTACTGGAGAATCTTTTTCATGAAAGAAGTGATATTATTATTATTACTACTACTACTATTATTATACTTCCTTAGCAAATGATTGAACAAAATAGAATGATATTCTTATTTTAGATAGTTATAGGTAGTAGTAGTACACGTGTGTGTGTGGGTGTATAGGTATTAGGCATGTATAGGTGTGAAAAGGTGTAAAAAATAAAATAATAAAAGACATCAAATTTTTGATAGGATGAAGAAAGAAGAAAATCTCATCATTTTCTGTTGTGTAAAAAGGCAGCTATCATAATAATAATAATAATAATAGTTTATATAGGTGTTTGCATAAATTTCCACGAATTATGATCCCATATTCATAGAGAATAATATGGGGTGTGAAATAGGTGTACGTATGTACGTAATACGTGGATATTGTATACGCTAAAGTTTCTTGGAAAGTTAAATTAAAAGATCATTGATAGCTTGGGTGTGTGTTTATGTGCTATCAGCATAAATATAGACGGGTTGACGGAAAGCAGTTTTTTGAAATATGAATATTGGATGATTATTATTATTATGATGTGTTTTGGTTGTATAGCATATGACCCATTTTATAACATTAAAAATATTGACATTTTTTACTTGTTCATGTCAGATATGTGNATTATTATTATGATGATGTGTTTTGGTTGTATAGCATATGACCCATTTTATAACATTAAAAATATTGACATTTTTTACTTGTTCATGTCAGATATGTGTATATTTACGCGGGGGATTTCAGGATAAAAAAATGTGTCGTAAGAGTAAATTTTGATGTGAATAATAAATTCTCGAATATTCTCTAAAGTTCACACGGCAGAGTAATAAACCATGCTGTGAATCAGAATCTCAGTTTTATATTATTCACCAAATCCTCAATTTCACAGTTTGGTTGACTGAGCTTCTCAGATATTTATAACGAGGAGCAAGAACGAATCTATTTTTAAGTTTGAAATGTTTACAAAGTCAAAATGTCAATAAAATGCTAATAATAATAATAATAATGTTGTTACTTGTCTCTTTTGTTTTAGGTAAGCTTAAACAAGCTAAAAACAAAAAAAATATTACAAGAAAGTTTTGCTAGCTGAAGATTTAGAAAAAAAAATAACTTGAGCATATGCTTATACCTAGTCAATTTTTTTGTGCTTGTTATAATCCAACCTTTTACCTACATGCTCATTTTCATCTTTCAATATTTGACTACTTTTCTCACATGACATGAATAAAATTCAAAGAAAAACTACTACTATTTTTGATGTCTAGTCTGCGTTTAATGTAAAGCGACTTAAACTTGGTCGTGTTACAGATTTCTTAGAAAGAAATTAAATTTGTATATGAGAGCCTTCAAAACTTTCATCTTTATAGACACAGCCGTGTAGACTACTTACGTTGCCTACACAAGATTATGCAGCACAACTAAAATGACATGATTTAATTACACGTTGTAGTGTTTATATACTACGTCTAGTCAAAAGCACAATTTTGTCACACAAGTTCAAATAAAAGCACGAGTAAATAAAACATTCAAGAATTTGTCCTGTTCTGGAGTGTATAATTTGTAACACAAACCCAGTCATACTTAATAAATAAATAAATAATTTTTTTAGCACGCGTATTAACATCCCTTTCTTTTTTGCAAGACCGCCACTACACACACGTGGCTACACGTCATTCATTTTCTTGTAATTTCAGCTTGTATTTTTCTTTGTTTACCGAGCACTCTTAAAAAATTATAATAAAAAACACTAATTTACATTTTCCCATTTTCCACGTATTTTGCTTTGTTAAAAAATGAATAAACATGCGATTATTATAACTTTGTGATCACTTCAGCAGAACAAATTATGTCAAGATGATGTTATATTATGTTTGCATTATTAATAATAAGCTGCTGCTTTTTGTTTTAGTCTGAGAGGCGCAAATTCAATGTCATATTACTACTAAATCTGTCTACAAAGTGAAAGTGTTCTAATTTGTTCTTGTTTGTGCAAAAAAAATATTATTTTATTTTTGCAGTGCCTACAGCTTCCATTCTGGGTGGTCCCGACCTTCACGTGGACAAAGGGAGCATGATCAATTTGACATGCATCATCAAATACAGTCCAGAGCCGCCCTCGTATATATTTTGGTATCATTACGAAGATGTAAGTTTGTGTATGAGTGTGTTTGTTTGTTGTGCTCTTTGATGAATAATAGTAGTACGCATATTATTTTCATCCATCTACATAATAATATATTTGCCTACAGGGACATTTTTGTTTTCATATCGTTACCACATTTAACAATAAAATATTGGTGCATAGGTAGATATATTCTTATTAGTAGACAAATAGCAGGATGGCAGCAGCATTCCAGAAAAAAAGTTTTATTAGCAGTAGCAGCAGCAGCAATGCCAACAAAAAAAGAATAATATATATACACACACAGACAGAGAGAGAAAATGTTTACACCAAAGTAAACTAATAGTTTTAGTCAAAGAAATAATAATAGTAAAGTTTGTATCATTTACAAAACAAGGGCAATGGTAGCAGCGAAGGAAGGAAGGAAAATCATGCTTGTGGAAAATAAAACAAACAATGCGAAAATAGGCCAGATCACATCTCACTAGCATTTACAATTGTTTTGTTTCTCTCTCTCTCTCTCTTCTGCACCCACGATTTTGCTATACATCTCGTTTTAGTTTTAGTTTGGTTTGCTCCCTGATAATAAATTGCCATAAGGTTCTCACTTCACTTTATATCGTTTTCTAGGAATAGAAGAGAGAAAGGGAGAGAGAGGGTAAGGGTATTTTAGGAATCCCAAAGGAAAGGTGATTTCTCTGCCGTAGAAGAATAGTAGTGGCAGTAGTAGTAGTAACAAAATAGTATAAAGTTGTGTGGGCAAACAAGCAGAAAGCCAGACTGACTATTACTACTGGCCTGGCACACTTTTCGGATCGACCGAACCAACCAACCAACCGCCGCCACCACCACCACTGACTTGTAGCCAGATAGCGAAAGTAATTAGCCAGAACAAGTAAAAACTTATACATTATAGCAGATCGTTCTCCTCTCCACCTCAAGCACTTATTTTCGTTTCCTTCTTCGTCTTCTGCTTCTTCCTTCTTTTCTTGCAAACAAAAGTAATCGCAGTGCAAAAAAGTAACAGAAGAAGAAGAGGGCAACAAACAATATAGCACATATTTTTCTGTGCAGAAGAGAGAGAGAGAGAGATGGAGATGAACATATAATATCGGCAGCGGAAAGATGTAAGTATGTGTGTTAGTTTAGTTATCTGGCTGTACTTTACTTTCACACACAATATTTCTCCCGTCACTGTAATAAAAATAAAAATAATAACAGTAGCAAAAAGCAATATGACCAACTTCAACACAATATATGCACACAAGCATACATACATACACAGAGAAAGAAACAGCGTCTTATTTTTAGCGTGACTTCCTTTTTTCTTTCTTTTCTCTGACAAAAAAACGCAAAGAAACTATATCTTCTCTCTGTCCAGACACATGACTTTACTCTTATTGTGCAGCAGCAAGTATAAGCTCGAGTGTCTGTCTATACATAAGATATTTAATAAGTGGAAGAAAGGAAAAAGACTTACGTTGGTTCCACCAAGACCATCATCAGCAGAAAAAAACACTTTCACGAGGTGTGGCTTGATTTGCGATACGATGCAATCAGCCACTGCTGACTGCACTTTGTGAAGAAGAAGAAAAAAAAAGTGCGGACTCAAGTTGCCATCATGTTTTTTTATATAAACCAGTACCACCGAAATAATAACAATAATAATAATAGGTATGTAGGTATTTTTGTGCATGTACTATACATATTTTTCAAGATATTTTCTGTTATAAAAGTAGCAAGAAAATATTATGCCGTCTGAAAGAGTAGACATGTGAAAAGGATGGCGAAAAGTAAGAGAGAGAAAGAGAGGGAGAGAGTTAAGTAGTTTGCTAATCATGAAAGCCTATACATAAACTACATACACAACAGCAAGCTGTATAAAACATGTAAGGGGTAGGTAGGTAGATGAAAATCGGCTCTGTAAATTTCTCCTCCACATATTTTTTACATTTTTTTTTTATTTTACTCCACCGACCGACCTGTCTGCTGATGCCTGTTTGTTGTGTGTGTGTGTGTGATGAAGCTAGCGAAGCTGCTGAAGTCTAGCTAGATAAATGTGCGCTAGGTTGTTATTTTCATTGAGGAAAAAAGGTAGGAAACAGAAAAGAGTGAAGGCCTTTCTTCGTCTTGCATCCAGCCATCTTATTTTAAGTGTCTCTTAGATGAACATACATGCATATAATAGCTAGATAGAAGAACATGTAGAAAAAGAATAGAAAAAAGGATTGCTTATTTTTTCTTCTTTTTTTTCTTCTTCTGGGCAAAAGTAGCTGTATATTGTAGCAAGTAGGCAGGTAACTGGGTGTACATACATATTATGGTATACATGCATGCATTGGAATGGTTGGTTGAAAACCCAATGGACTAATGAAGCTAAATATCCCTGACCGAAATCACAGGTAATAAATTACAATTCGGAACGTGGAGGAGTGAGCGTGATAACAGAGAAAGGCGAGACCACAACTTCCTACCTTCTCATCCAAGATGCTCGAGTTTCAGACTCAGGAAAATACTCATGTAGCCCCAGCAATGCTGACGTTGCCAGCGTTCGAGTTCATGTCCTCGCCAATGGTAAGTGCTTTTTTCATTTTAGAAATCTATTTCTCTTTTTTCCATCCGTTTTTCTTCTTCACCACTGCCGCCGCCGTACCCTGTGTTGATTTACGCTAGAAAAACATACTGACGACGAGAAAGACGACGACGACAAACGATGAAAAAGGAGAAAAAAACTTACCATTTAGACTTATATAGGTACTCTTTAACTACGCAATAGAGGAAAAAAATATTGGATAAAGGAGAAAAAATAACTGCTAATGTTATATTTAGCTGTGCAGCGAAATTTCCCAGAAAAAAATGTGCATTAACGTTGCATATTATTTATATGTATCCTCAACACTTCCTCTCTTTCCTTTTACCCTCCTTCCTTCTTTTTACAAATTATACATACATTTTTTTACTCCAATCCAATGGACACGGTGAAGCAGCACTGGTGTAAGTAAAATATATATATGTATCTATGTGTTTGGGAAAAGGAGTGTGAAAAGCGTGTATATTTTCAAAAAGAACGAAAAACATTATGCTTTTACTGTAGTTGCACACATTTCTCTGCCCGTTTCAGCTGCGAGTACTTTTTGTAGCAGAAGAAACAGCAGCAGTAGCAGCAGTAATGTATCATATGTCTGTAAAAGGACATGAGTTCTTTTTCCTTTCCCCAACGGAACAATCTTTCACTTGAGGTTTTGACAAGCAGGAGTCATGATGGAGAGACATGAATATTATTATTATTATTATTATGCCCCGACTCACAGCGTATTTCCTCTGTTCTCCTAGTCCCAACAAAACTAATACTAATAATAACCGCTCTATGAACTTCATGTGCACATGTTCTTCTCACTGCGAGCTATTTAGATATATTAAAAGCCCGGCTGTATATGCTTTCTGCATTCATTACACTATATATAAATATACTTCAATGCGAAAGGCATATTATTATACCGATGAATTTTCATTTACTCCATCCATTCTGCTAACAAACAACATCTCTAGACAACATATATATACGTAGATATTTATTATTATGTAGCAAACAGCAGCAGCAGCAGGGAAAGCAACAACAGCAGAAAAAAATAATGCAAAACCCTAACCGTATGTAGCCTCCGCTCTATGAACTTCATGTGCACATGTTCTTCTCACTGCGAGCTATTTAGATATATTAAAAGCCCGGCTGTATATGCTTTCTGCATTCATTACACTGTATATAAATATACTTCAATGTGAAAGGCATATGATTATTATACCGATGAATTTTCATTTACTCCATCCATTCTCCTAACAAACAACATCTCTAGACAAAATATATACGTAGATATTTATTATTGTTATGTAGCAAACAGCAGCAGCAGCAGGGAAAGCAACAACAGCAGAAAAAAATAATGCAAAACCCTAACCGTATGTAGCCTAACAGCAAAATTTACTCTTTTGTTCCGGATGTGTCTTGTAGCCTGTTTCCCGTTTCCCTTTTTGCACTGCCACACAGCTCTGTGCAATCTAACACACTCTAATATTTACTTTTACCC
Organism: Sinhomidia bicolor; assembly: GCA_027743785.1. NCBI lineage: Eukaryota > Metazoa > Arthropoda > Collembola > Entomobryomorpha > Entomobryidae > Sinhomidia > Sinhomidia bicolor. Next base: position 2,256 of record JAHZMT010000707.1, on the reverse strand, counting down.
TGTGAACTTTCCCTACAATGTGTAGTTACTTTCTTGTCTTTCTCTTCTTCTTCTTCTTTCCCCTGTCAGTACAGGAATAACAATGACATGAACTTTCTTCCTGCTCTTGCTTTCTCTTTGATGAACTTTCCTACGGCTACGCAAGCATTTGTTTAGCTGTACTAGCCTTCATCATCATCATCATCGTCGTCCTCATCTAAAATGCCTCAAAGGTGTAGGTGGCAAAACACGTGTGTCTATCTGTAGCTGTGGTCATTTCATATATTGAATGGTTATATATTTCAACCAAAAACAACTTTCCCCAACAACGTGTGTACTCTAGTAATAATAATGTGCTTATTTACACACCCAGCCCTTTTCTCCGTACTTCCTTAAGCACTTTCCTGATGGACAGTGGCGTGACAGGCTTTAAAAGTAAACATCCTTAAAAACTTCAAATGGAAGAAGAATAATAATAACAACAACAGTATCAACAAAAGGTTTACTCCTTTTTCTCCAAGTCGTCTCTTGTCTCGTCTTGTCGTCAGTTCGCTTATATGTACTGTTGATGTTGTATTTGGAAAAGTGACTAAAAGCAAAGAAGGCAACACACACACGCACACCACCACTCTTCTGGTGTTTCACATGTTCCTTGTCTAGTGGTTGTCGTTGGCAGGTTTTTGTGTAGTAATCATTGAATAATAATAATAACAACAACAGTATCAACAAAAGGTTTACTCCTTTTTCTCCAAGTCGTCTCTTGTCTCGTCTTGTCGTCAGTTCGCTTATATGTACTACTGATGTTGAATTTGGGAAAGGGACTAAAAGCAAAGAAGGCAACACACGCACACACCACCACTCTTCTGGTGTTTCACATGTTCCTTGTCTAGTGGTTGTCGTTGGCAGGTTTTTGTGTAGTAATCATAATAATAACACAAGTGTCATTCATTACATTTTCAGGTGAACGGACAGCTCCAATGTCGGCTACCGGCTCAGCCAGTCGTATATTAAATCATCATCTTTTAGTCATGTCTATACTCTCTAGTGTTCTCTGCTATATTTTCACTATTGCACACATTCGAAGTAAGCTCCCTCTTTCCAGCATCACCAGCAGCAGCAGCAGTTACTGCACCAGCAGCGGTAACACCACCAGCAGCAACAGCAGAAAAGTTAGTCGGAAAATTAGTAATAATGATGAAGATGATAATAATAGCTCTACTTTTAAAAACATTCTCGAGATCCAACAAGCTCAGGCTACTACAACTTCTACTGCTGCTGTTGCTCTCTTTAGTAGATAAGCAAATGGATCAAGTGAGTGAGTGAATGCATTTTGTTTTTTAATAATAATAATAAAAAGTAATAATAACAATACTTCATTGTTACACGGTGACTGTGACTATAAAAAAAAACAAAAACTTTGTACTAAAAGATGAAGAAGAAAAAAACTGAATAACCATTTGCGTAAGTGAACGGTGTAGTAGAGCTAGAAAGAAAAACAAACTGTTTATATGATTACGATACTATATAGGATGCTATTTACGATAATACTAAACATATTTGTATATATATTATAATAATAATATATTATTATTATTATGGTGAAAAATATTCTTTCACCACTTTCCGTTGGAAATATCTATAAAAACATACTATTATGTGAGCTGGACGGGATATATGTACATATATGCATAGCCACACATAATAATGATGCAACACAAGGATAATATAAACTGTAAGAATAATAAGATATTAGTTCCAAGAAAAATATAAAATGTCGACTGAATAGACAGACTTCCTATTTGAGTGTTTGTTTAAGTTGGCTAACGTACGGAATACTAATGGATATAAAATGGGAAGTTAATTGAAATTTGCATATTAGCAAGTAATGATAACTCACATTACCCCATTACTCCTTTTACTACCACTCGTCAGTTTTTTTTCTCCCTTTTTGTTGCTGATGATGTGAGCTTGAACACGCAAAACATTTCCTGTTTTACATAAATCCTACTGTGCGACGAAATCAAGTGAAGCAAGTTCAAGTCCAAAAAAAACAATTTTGTAGTTTTTAAAAAGTAAAAAGTTTTTTTAATTAGATTTTTTTTCGTACAACAGCAACATTTGAACATATACACACACCTAATCGGAATTCTCAATATAAAAATAATGTTTTTTAGAATAATGTGTACATATTAGAAAAGTCTACTTTTAAACACGGATATTATGAAAAAATCATTCCATAATGCTACTTACGAGTATAATATAAAGTGACTCTTGTCG
>JAHZMT010000706.1:0-15242 GCA_027743785.1 Sinhomidia bicolor | reverse complement strand
AAAAAATAAAAATGGGGTCCAATTGGAGTGATACAAAGTAAGATAATATATTCTCCAAATTTAAAGCGTATTCCATGTTTTTAAAAAATGATTTTTACTCCTTAGTCATGAAACTCCGAGTACAAAGGACACAATTACCTTTGTCATAAATGAAAAACCTTACACGGGTAAGAATGTATTGATTTGGTGAGTACAGAAACAATGAAATGAATTTGTATTACTTACTTCAAACTTGCACTTCTATTTATCCGTACAGTAAACACGAGGACTGTTAACCGTGACATTGGTCCTGATTTCAAACTCGTGGATTTTATCAGATACAAAGCTGGCCTCAAAGTACAAAAACGTTATGCTTGCACTGCTCACATTATGTCTACATTTTGCATAATTTAACTAATAGCTAATAAAGCTGCTCATTTTTCTTTAAAATATCCCAGGGTACCAAATACATGTGCCGTGAAGGTGGCTGCGGATGTTGTTGTGTTACTGTCAAAATGCTGAATGCGGCAGGAGAGGAAGTGGTCAAATCTGTTAATTCAGTACGTATTACTTAAACATTTGTTTTGTCTGCATTGCACATATTGCATTGTCAATCAAAAGTTTGCTCTTAAATCGCTACACAGAAACTTTAAAGCTTTTAATGGTATATTTTGTAACTTTAAGTGTCTAATTCCAATATTTTCTTGCGATGGATGGGAAATTTCCACGATCGAAAGCCTCGGTAACAAGAAAACTGGGTATAATGCAGTACAGCAAAGACTGGCAAAATTTGGAGGCACTCAAGTGAGACTATTAATTGTAACATATGCAAAGAAAATAATTTACATGTATTAACGGTCATTTATCGCCACATTCTAGTGTGGCTACTGTTCTCCTGGGATGGTAATGAATATGAACAGGTACATAATACAAAATTAAGCCTTAGAACTTTTGCATGCTATCATCAAAAGACAATGTGATTAAAAAATTAGCAAAAAATGTTTTAATTTGCATTTCTTTGTAAATATAGTTTGCTGGAATCAAAATCAGACTTGAAAAGCAGGGAAATCGAAAACAGCTTTGACGGCAACATTTGCAGATGTACAGGATACCGTCCGATTCTTGATGCATTTAAATCCTTTGCTAGCGATGCTCCAGAGGACCTCAAACAAAAATGCTGTGATATTGAAGTACTTATTAGTACAAATACCTATGCGCATTTTTAAACTTTGAGTTTGAATAGGAGTTCTTTCAGACCAAGCTAAAATTAACTTAAAATGGTAATCACGATCTACAATTTTCAGGAATTACGTTGCACCGACTGTCCATCTCGCTCCCAGAGTACGAAGGTTGTTCCAGCCACTTTGAAGGAAATTATTTTTAAGGATGGCAAAGTTTGGGTTACTGCTCTCACATTAGTGGAGGCATTTCAAGCCATAGAAAGGTTTAAACAAGAAAGTTTGCCCTTCAGGATTGTGGGAGGAAATACTGGAACAGGTTTGAACAGTACATATTGTTTCATGTCATATTTAAGAGCACATTGCATCTATTCCAATTTTCGTGTCTGATTGCAAAATTATTCAATTTATTAATACAACAGGAGTATTCAAAAAAGATACTGATGGCATTGAAGCATTTCTGAACGTAACAAACATACCCGAACTCCAAACAGTTGGAATCGGTACTGCTGAAGTAATATTTGGTGGAGGTGTAACCTTAGCCACTGCCATTACAAACCTAAAGAAAGCGGGAGGATTGGCAGGGTTTCAGTATGCCAATGGGGTTTCTAAGCATTGGGAGAGAATTGCAAATACGCCTGTTCGAAATGCAAGTAGCATTAAAGTCATAAGAGAAAATGTTGGGTATCAAGAATGACACATTTTATCAACTTTCACATATTTCTCAATATTCTGTTTTTGTAGGTTGCAACAATTGCTGGAAATCTCATGCTTAAAAGATTGCACTCTGATTTTCCATCTGATATATTTCTTACATTGGAAGCTGTAGAAGCGGAACTATCTATTGGTATTCGCTTATTATTGCCTATTATGCACGCATACAATTTTTCCCAAGTGTATTTAGTTGTCATGTTAATTTGTGTATAGCGTCTTCTGCAACCGAAATTTCCCGAGTAACGGTTTTGGATTTTCTCAAAACTGACATGAATGAAAAACTTATTGTTTCCATTCACTTGAAGCCATTGACCAGTGACCATGTTTACAAGAGCTTCAAGGTAAATGCTGCAAAAACACTGACAAAATATTTTAGCATTTTCGCATTAAAATTTTTGACCAATAATAATAATACTGTTTCGTTGATTTTTATAGATCAGTCGAAGATTTCAAAATTCACATGCCTATGTTAACGCAGCATTTTGTATGCAAGTTGACAAGAAAAATAATTACATAGTCGGTGAACATCCTAATATTGTTTATGGTGGAATTAATAATGACTTTGTAAGTTTTATGCTACCTTTCTTCTTGAGCATGAATTCTGCTTAGGTTTGCATTTCAAAGTTTTCTCGTTAACGTTTTAAAAAAATAAAATACGTTTCATACCCAAAGGTTCATGCCGACTTAACCGAAAAGTTTCTAACAAACAAGTCTCTGAAAGATGCATCCGTGCTTATTGGAGCAATGCAAAGTTTGGATAAAGAGATTAAGCCAGATTCAAGGCCTCCCGATGGCTCCCAAGCATATAGAAAGCGGTTAACGCAAACATTATTGTACAAAGTATGAACTTTTTTATTTTCAGAGAAAATGTACTAGCAACTATCGGTAATGTGATTTTCTGTAAAAAAAAATTTTTACCATACGACATTAAAATTAATGAAATTTTTAACTAGACTATACTCTGGATTCTGGGACCGACCTCGAGCAATAAAGTACGCAGTGGTGGTAAAAATATTAAACGCAATGTAACTCGAGGTCAGCAAACCTATGATACAGACAAAAGCACATGGCCTATTAATCAACCTATTTTAAAGTTGGAATCACTGCCGCAAGTTTCAGGTCACTGAAAGATTTAGTCTTGAACTGTTATATGTATAACCGATTATTATGATCAGTGTACATTAATTAATAAATTTTTCAAAATGAAATAGGAGAGGCCGAGTACATTAACGACATTAATCCAAAACATGGCGAGCTCTTTGGAGCATTTGTGTTAAGCACTGTAGCTCAAGCAGACTTGAAAGAAATCGATGCATCAGAGGCCACAGTATGCCATTTTTCTTTTCACCCCAATGCACAAAGTTAATGCTTAATTCTTTGATACAAAGGATGCAAATAAATTTTATGAAAAAAATTACTTTAGAAACTTGTTGGAGTTGTAGCGTTTGTCAAAGCATCAGATATTCCAGGAATAAACAACTATATGGTTTTTACTGATAATACAGAAGAAGTAAAAAAACACAATATGAAAGTTGTTACAATGTAATAAAATGGAACATAAGAAAGCACAATCTGATTTGCTTTTGGGTGTTTCATAGATTTTTGCCAGTAACAAGATCCGTTATATTGGTCAACCTATTGGTTTAGTTGTAGCGGAAAGTTCTGATGTGGCATTTAAAGCAACTGAGCTTGTCAAGGTAAAGTACTCTAATTTGATCCAAGAAGAAGCTCACGGGGACGAAAAGATATTTGGAACAGCAGTGGATGAAGAAGAGTACGAAATGATACCTGAACAGAGTAAATATTTTTTTGATAATAAATTTGTTGTTTCTGTTCTAAATTTGAACTCAGATAAACAACTAGTTTTCTAAATGGGCTTGTTTACAGAAGAACTATCTTCTACCAAAGTAGTATCTGGCACTCAAAAAATTACCGTTCAAAGTGCGATATCCTCAACTCTTAAAATGCCTGCCAATGAGTACGTCAACAAGGATTATCATTCAATTCTATTCCAGTGAAATGTTTAGCCATTGTTGTGATGATAAATATTACCTGATACTGTATGCAGGATCAATGTTTCTGTCCGACGACTTGGTGGAGCTTATGGTTGCAAAATAACGCGTGCAACCCAAATTGCGTGTGCGTGCGCGGTTGCTGCACACGTTACAAATCGGCCTGTGCGTGTGGCACTCGATTTGGAAACAAACATGAAAATGATCGGCAAGCGCGCTCCGTTTTTAATGAAATACGAGGTATCATTGCACTGTAACGGCAAAATATATATTGAATGCCACATTTAACTGTACTGAAGCATCTTGTAAGTTTAAAACTGTCATAAAGCTTTCATAAACTGTGATGCTTTCATTTAGGTTGACGTTGATGACGGCGGTAAAATTATGGGGTTGAAAGGGAAAATATTTTGTAACACTGGCATGGTAGGTGGTGAAGAAACTGCTGAGGCGGCGCTCTCCTATTTACAATCGCTGTATGAAGCCAAAGGATGGCAAGTGAATCCCGTTAACGTTAGCACAAGCACCCCATCCAACACTTGGTGCAGGGCTCCAGGTAAACTAGCTAATTGTGTTTGTGCATTCCCATCTTACATTGCTTCCAAACATACTAAAAATTTCGAGTCTTTAAAATGAACCGTTTGGCTTTAAAGGCACAACTCCGGGAATTGCACTTATTGAAAACATAATGGAGCATATAGCCTTCGTTTTAAAAAAAGACCCCGTTGCCGTTCGCATGGCAAATGCAATTAAACCAGGAGATTCTATTGTAGCTGCAGAGGAATTGCAGTTCAAAGGAGAAAATTTGATTCCAAGGATGATTGAAGAATTGAAAACAAGTGGAAATATTGAACAGAGAAAAAAATTCATTGAAGATTTTAATAATGTAAACTTCGACAAGTGTAAAAAGGAATATTTATTTATAAAATTAGTGATGTTTTACTCACACATTTTATTGGTTATCACTACCAAAATAATATAACAGGCAAACAGATGGAAGAAAAGAGGAATGGCATTGGTTCCCATGCGCTATCCTTTAGATTATTTCGGTTCTACAAGATTTCCAGTATTTATTTCCATTTACAAAAATGATGGAACTGTTGCAGTATCCACTGGTGGGGTGGAATGCGGTCAAGGTTTGAATACAAAAGTGAGCTATACTCATACTGAAATACAAATGTTTCAATTTCAACAAGTTCACATAGGCAATTTATATTTTCGCATTTAACTCCGTGTATACGTATTATTATTGTTAATTAGGTTGCTCAAGCCGTTGCATACGAGTTTAAGATACCCATTGAAAATGTCAAAGTTAAACCATCAAACAACCTCACTGCTCCAAATGCAGATTGCACAGGGGGATCCATATCCAGCGAACTGTGTGTTTTTGTAAGGATGACTATAAAAATTAACAAAATTTATGCTTGTTGTCTCTCGTTTTTGTTTAGCAACATGTTGTTTTGGAATATTTATCGTTTTACTTGAATTTCACACGTTTACGTTATAATTTTAGGGTGCCATAATGTGCTGTAAAATTTTGAATGAAAGAATGAAACCCGTTAAGGATAAAACCAAGGGAGCTACGTGGGAAACTTTAATTAAACTCTGTTACAATACTGGAATGAGTCTCTGTGCATCATACATGTAAAAAAGCCATTCAAATTTATTCCCTTTAACTTAAAACATAATGTTTATAACAGTTCATTAATTGAGGTTGCAAGGTCATCAATTTTATTTTCTCTTTTCCAAGGCCTGGTCCACAAGATAATTTAAGCAACTATGATATTTGGGTTGTGAATTTGACCGAAGTAGAGATTGACTGTTTGACAGGGGAAAGCAAAGTATTTTCAGTAACTTACAACTTGGGAAAGCAAAACCTTTCTATTTTCAGAATTTTGAATGCTATTCATTTTGGTTTTCATATTTATAGATAGTCAGAGTGGATATAATTGAGGATGCTGGGAAAAGCCTTAATCCAGAGATAGATATTGGCCAGGTGGAAGGAGCACTAACCATGGGAATAGGTAAAATGTGAAAAAACTAATGTGGACAGCAATCACAAGTAAATTTAGTATCCATGTGTGCATCTCAATTTAAAATCCAATTGCAATTAATTTATAAGGACTATGGACAACGGAAAAGCTTGTTTATGGTAGCAACCCATTGTCTTTGCTGACTCATAATACTTGGGTGCGTATTGACAAAATAATTCTGTTCATGCTGCTTAAATTAATTACTATTACTTTTGCAAAACCGCAAGTGCTTAAATATATTTTTTTAATTATCACCATAATAGAATTACAAACCCCCTCTACCAAAAGATATTCCTGAAGATCTGAGAATTACTTTGTTGAAAAACGCTCCAAATCCAATTGGAATTTTGAGGTCTAAAGGTCAGCAAATTTTTATTGTATAAATTTATGCAAAATTCTTGTTGTTAGATGACGTGATGTATGTGTGACGTAAACCTGTATTCCAAAAAACATTCTCTTTTAACTATACATAGCAACCGGTGAGCCACCACTTTGCTCTAGCGTGTGTATACTGTTTGCTTTAAAAAATGCCATTTACGCTGCTCGAAAGGATGCTGGAAATTCGGACTGGTTTCGATTAGGTAAGCTAAATATATTTTATTGGTTACAACCAGTTGCTACACACGTGGCAAATTATCGAATTTTAACGCAAATCAATGCTATTCATCTGGTTTTTAGATGGACCTGTGACTCCAGAAGATATATTGTTGAAATCTTTAACATCTCCAACACAATTTAGTTTCTAATCTTGCATTTCAAAGTAGTGCATTCTTTTCAGAGATGCCTTGTGTATACGGAAATCACACATTATTCCTATTAATGTTGTATGTTACATTCAAACTTGGTGCCTTAACAATTCATACTTAAATATACTTTATTATTGAAATAGGTATGGAAACAATTTACATGTAGTGAATATATGACAATAAAAAATGCGAAAAAGCAACTGTGTTTTGAGGTTGATGTTTATTTATTTCGTTTGGGAAAACAAAAATGACTGATTGATAAAGGGTTTAGTGGTAGTAATTTTTGGAAGAAAAGTTAAACTTAAGAGAAGACAAATCCTTTTGTTATAGTTTACATTGTATTTCATGCCTTTTTATTTAATCATGCATTCGTACTAATTGTAATTAATTTTATCGCTACTTGCTGATGCCGATAAAGTAACTGCGGAATGTCAAAACTTGTGAAAGTCTTGACATGTTCCAGTTTCCTTTGAGCATAATGAATATGCAAATGAACGATTTCTTTGCTTTTACGATCATGTATCAGTTTATGTTGTGAATGCAATGGCAATAATTAATGTTTTACTGTTTAATGTTGCATGATTACTAATATATATTTTCGTATACTTTCTTGCGAGTTTTCTAAGATCTACTTGAAATAGTCTCAACTTGCCCCATATGTTCCACTTGTCCCAGTTCCACGTTCCCTACCACTCCAACTCTTTTGCTGCAACTCTTTCCACTAAACTGCAAATGATCTTATACTATTTTGCTTGCAGAATAAATCTTAGGAATAACCTTATACTTTTAAATATAAAGCTAATTTATAACTAACAGGTATTGTTAATTATTTATGTTAAAAGAAGTCAAACTTATTTAAGCAATGGTGAAAGGGAATCACAAACAGAAAACACAGAACAGATCGGAAATTATGAAGTGATTGAAGTCCATGTAATCATTATCGTTAAATGTATTACAAAAATAACCATGTCATTCTAGTAAGCTTATATGAGCGCTGTCTGAGCATAAAAATATTCGACAAAAATGACATAAGTAATATGTAAAGTCGACTCTACATATGAAATAACTACATTACATTATCTTACGAGTCTTGAATTTGACAATCATTGAATCATTGCATAACAGTATTGATGATGACCTTCAGTTTCAATTGTTTTTAGAATATAAAATTATCCGGCGTGACATGACTACATACCAAGTAGTTGAAATTGGGGACGGACCTTTCTTTTAATATATATGTACGTAAATGTACTCCACTGCATTGCAGCAGAACCTAACAACAACCTGAACCTGACTGAAGTCTGTCACTCCGTCTGCGTTTTTCCTCTTTAGCAAATCAAATCAAACAAAAAATTTAAGTTTTATGTATGCTACTCAGGTGAGTATTATTATTAAATATAGATAAAAAACAATTTGTGAAGGACTTCTACATTGTACATATTTAAAAAAAGGTCTCAAAGCATTTCAGCAACTCCATTGAATTTATGTTTCATGACGAATGATCTTGACTATATACACACACTCAATTCAAGGCCGAGTTGTGCTGTTGTACATCTTTTTGTCAGTCTGAATTGTGGACTGACTATTTTTTTTATCACAGAGTATGCATGTATGTATGTTACATTTCTAAGCAAAACCATCATCATCTCTTTAATAGTACAATCGGTTTAGAAGTGGACGGTAACTCCGTTGTTTATTCAGTTTGATCGATACATTAATTTTATACTTAGACACAAATAAACTGTTTATATCCATAGATGCTGACTGGGGTGCCATTTAAAACAGGTCAGCATGTTAATATTATTTCGCTCAGCATACAAGTAACGAGAGATTAGTGTTTCTCTAATCTATGCATTTCTGTTGCTCCCAAACTCCATCATTTGAATATAAAAGCCTCTTTCAAACGCTTGGCTTCACATAATATGAATTTGGAAAAGTGAAAGAAATTCCGGCTTTCATTGCCAATTGCCACGCCTTGGCTTTTCGAACTTTTAAATAAATATATGCTCTTCACTTCATTTCTTATGCATCACCTTCCACAACTCTCCTTCTGTCACCACCACCTACATTTTGGCTGGTTAGTGGGTCTTTCTTTGCTATATTACAGGATATGAATGTTGATATTTTTTTCAGCATTCCAGCAGCAACTAGATTACGCATAAATATTTTGGCATGTTAGACTTCAATTTAATGCCACAGCAATAATTTCAAGAAAAAGAAAATGAATACCTAAATAAATAAAAAAGTAAACTTTTAAAGAGATGTGACATAGTAAAAGTGACAATTTTGTGCAGAATATAAATAAGTGCAGTTTTGTCATTACTTTTTTCAGTCATGTAGGCATGATTCTCAAGTTGTCTACACTCCTCAGGGGGTGAACCGACCAGACTACTCCCTCAGGGGGTGAACCGACCAGACTACTCCCTCAGGGGGTGAACCGACCAGACTACTCCCTCAGGTACACCTTTTTTGTGATGGGTTTGTTTGATTCATTCCTTTTTGTGGTGGGTTGGTCCACCCTTTTTGAGATGGGTTTGTCCACCCCGATTCTATGGTGGGGAGTTCCAGCCTTTTTAAAGGAGGGATTGTCCTCTCTTTTTGAGATGGGTTTGTCCACCCCGATTTTATGTTGGAGAGTTCCAGCCTTACTTAAGTAGGGGTTGTCCTCTCTTTTTGAGATGGGTTCGTCCACCCCGATTTTATGCTGGGGTAGTTCCAGCCTTTTTTAAGGAGGGGTTTTCCTCCCTTTTTGTGATGGGTTCGTCCACCCCGTTTTTATATGGTGGGTCGGTCCACCGCGTTTCGACCTCTGCCACGGCCTCATCAGGGGAAGGGCATTACTCCCCGACGCCAGGTGCTTACACGTCGCACCTATGCTCCCTCATTCATTGTTGACCAATTTTACTCAAATTCAATAGCGAATGTCGCATGGAGGCATAAAGTAATATTCAATCCAATATTTGGATTGAATAGATTGAAGCTTTAAAATGTTATCGATTGGACAGAAAACAGAATTCAGGCAACTCGTTCTCCACACCCTCACTCTCTCATGGATCTTCATGGTGTTTTTAAAATGTGTCTATGTCACATAATAAATACAAGTTTGATTGGATCCATACTAATACAAAGTTTGTATTACAAACTCAATTTCTTGCTATAATAATGTCACACTCATATTGTACAACTAATCTTCTGTGCTTTCTATTTTCCCTGTTGCTGTTGTGATTTATCACATTTTCACACAGATTTCAGCAAAACAAATCAAAATTTAAATAAGATCAAAAGTAAAAGCAGTATTACTTATATTTACGATTACTTAAATAAATATTTTAAAAATATTATCTATTTAACTCATATCATCATTATCATTATCATCATCTCTTTACTACATCGCATCTCTTCGTCGAACCAACCTGACAACCAGATGCATGCAAAAAACATCTTCCTTCATTTTTCATGATGACCATATCGTGGAATTACAACTATTACAAGACACACGTCATCATACATAACTAAAAAACCCATTTCATTAAAAAAAACTTTACAAAAATTGCTGCTACAAGTCTACTACTACGAGAGGGGCATCATCGTATTCTAAGGTAAATTAAAGCTGCTTGGCTCATCCTAGTGTCATAGTCATGTGTGAGAAAGAGAATTTCTTTTTATTGACCAACTCTTCTCGCGAGCCACTTGGTTGAACCGAGACAAGAGCAAAAAAGGCCGAGTAGATTTTTGTTGGTTGAAATTAGTTGAAAACTACATTGTTCCGCACGGCAGCTGACTCTATTTTTGTTGTGCTCGTCAGCAGCAGGCTGTCGATTCTCATAAAATAAATAAATACCTTTACTCATAAATAAATACTTTTAAGGTAGTCCATCCATATGAGAATAACAGTTGCCGTTATACATATACATATAAATAACACGTCAATTCTTTGAGCAAAAGGTTTTGAGAAAAAAAATTAATGCGATTGAGGAAATGAAAGCTGCTGATGTAGTTGTTGTGCATGCATGGAGTAAGGGAGTGTAAGTGTGTACATGAGATTTGGAAACTTAATTAGATAAAGTAAGCTGAATAGTCAGTACATTAAGGAGAAAGGCTGCTTAAAGGCTGAGAAGATCACCATCATCGTCAAGCAGTGAAACGGTGTTTGGCCACATTTCAGAGATAATTGGCAGCCACTAATAATAGATATTTATATTGTATGAAAAAAGCTATTAGTAGGTGGCCGGCCGTCGAAGGACATCATCCATCACAAGAAAGAAACACAAGATTGCTGTGCTACTACTGGGGGAAAAATACATGTTAACAGCTTGGCTGGCGTAGTTAATATACCTGTATAGGTACATAATCCCAAAATAATTACGTTATTAAGAAGTAATTTTCGTGGGTAACTGTCATTGAATTGTCAATATAATGTAAAGAGAACTTAATCTGTGTTGAAATATATTAAGGAATAATATATTCTGCATAAAATATTTTCTTAATGTTTGCTGTCCGTCCAGTAGCTATTTGTTTGGAGATTCCAAAGCAACGTGTTTAAATTTGAAAGGCAGATTTGCTTTAGAAGTTCTAAGTGTAGAGAATGAAATTGGCAGTGATTTGTTAATTGTGAGACTTATTAAATTTTTTGAATTTATTAGATAGCCAGTTTTCTTGTTTTACTTTATTGCAGGGTGTAGTTTCCTGTGAACGACTAACGGGACTTTTGCATGATTAAATTTTTAACACGCAAAATTTGGAAATATGGCTACTCAAACAAATCACTTGAAAGCCGGCTTGGCCATTCTGTTTGTTATGATTGGCTGCTGCTCCAACGTAATCTTTCTAGAGCTCTTAGTAAAGTAAGTTCACAATTGCAACCGGAATCGAAACTTTGAATTCGATAGTAAAGAAATTAAGACGAGCCTTAAACACGTTTTATTCAACTTTACAGGGAAGATCCAGGATGTGGAAATTTGATTAATTTTTGCCAGTTTCTGATAATTTCACTTGAGGGATTTATAACAACTTTACGATGTGGAACAAAGAAAATTAATGTGCCAATTTCGTGAGTAAAATATAGTTTGAACTATTGTTGAACAAAGTATTAAGGATACAGTGTTTGCATTGGATGCATTAATTCAGTTAAATGTCATACGGAATATTTTTTACAGAGAGTATATTACCTTGGTAGTATTTTTCTTCATCGTTAGCACTGCTAATAACATGGCATTCAACTTCAATATTTCAATGACTTTGCATCTGATATTTCGAGCTGTAAGTGTTATTTTGCGCTTCAAAAGTTTATTTTAGAAATGCGTGGAGATGTAGTTTATACAGCTGTGTTTACTTTGTCAACCACCTGCATACTATTACTAACAATAAATTGTACTTTTAGGGCTCTCTAATGGCAAATATGATTCTTGGGATGATAATCATGCACAAACGGTACAATCCACAACGGTACATTTCGGTTGCAATGATCTCACTTGGTATTGCTATTTGCACAATTGCTTCTGGAAAAGATATGAAGGTAAAAGAAAATATAGGTAGATATTGTTCCGAATGTGTATTAATACAGAGATTAGAAATACCTAAATTTTATTATAATGCTGATCTAAAGGACAAGGCAAGCTCTGTCATTTCCGAAGACGGTGGCGGCTTTTCCGATTACTTTTGGTGGACAGTTGGTTAGTAAATTTTAATTTGTTCAATGTTGACTACAGTGAACTAGTCCGTGTCCAGTGTAATTAGTAAGTACGAATGCAATATATTTTCTAATGCTATTTAGGAATTTCCATTTTATTGGGCGCGCTGTTTCTATCAGCAAGAATGGGTCTGTATCAAGAAGTCCTGTATGCAAAATATGGAAAACATCCTAGGGAAGCGCTGTTCTTTACCGTAAACATTTCACTCTAAAAATACAACACTTTTTCAATCGTAACAATTTTCTTCTCTTAATCAATATTGTTCTTGAAACTTGCAGCATTTTCTACCACTACCTGGATACGCTTTGTTAATGACCGATTTGGCATCGCACATCAAAGTTGCAAACAGCTCTGCTCCTTTTGACGTTCTCGGGTTTACAATTCCCATTGTATGGATGTACATGGCTGGAAACGTACTTACACAGTAAGTGTTGCAACGAAAACGAATGTTTTGTTTTGGCAAATATAAATGAAAGCTAGATATTAAAACTAGACAAATTAAATATTTACTTTGTCTGTACAGGTGCTGTTGCATAAATTCGGTATTTGTGCTAACAACGGAATGTGCATCGTTGACTGTGACTTTGGTGGTTACTTTGCGAAAGTTTGTCAGTTTGATTGTTTCCATCTACTATTTTGGCAATCCATTCACAGCAGCACATTGGTTTGGTACACTATTGGTGTTTGCGGGAACAATATTGTATTCTGATATACCTGGAATGATCAGACAGTCCAGAGAGAAAAGTGTTAAAAAGGCTGATTAGTTTCTTTCGAGTCACATACTCCTGTTCCTTTTATATTTTATTTTGTTTTTGATTTTCATCGTTTTGCAAAGACTCTACCGCCAAGTGCATTTTCGTGCAATGTAGCACAATAAGGAAGGACGTCGTGTGAGTAATGAAGCGAGGTCAGATCATCAGTTTTATTAACATGCAGTGTTTCCTGTTCCTATATGATATTCTTCACAGTTTATAAAAACAATGTAAATCAATACCCTCTTATTACAAATACTCTGAAATTTTAGTTTGAAATACCGTTCTAATGTAATAGTTACTGTACTGGGTACATATTAAAAGTAATGATGTATTGTTTATAAAAGAGTGCAATAATCAATGTATTCGTAAGGTAGATACAATTAAGTTACTATAGCACCGGTGACCTGCTAATTTCTTCTATCAACGTTTAGAACATTAAATTGGTATATGTATATAAATGCTTAGTCTCAGGATATTGCTTTTTCCAATTGTTAAAAGTTTAGCATCCACGCTATTCAGGTATTTCTTGAATAATTTAAAGAAAGAAAAAAATAATAGCAATATATCAATAATTAAATGACCTGACTTTGGCCCTTAAAATATATATTCAATACCTAGAATATTCACAATAAATAACACAAGCAAAAACATAGCAGTCAACTTATATAGCTAAAAGTAAGTCAATCAGCCTATCTTAATAAAGGCATGCTAGCACAATGTATAATATAGTACGCTAATAAATAACCGAAGCAAGATAAATCTAATAACGCCAAAAATGTGGTGCATCCATTCAACTTAGCTATACTATATTTACTAAAAATAATAATTAACCAAACCAATTGTGGTATTACTACACAATATGGTTTTTACATGTCACGAAAACGTATTATTTCATCTTTCAAAAAACACAATTATATATATGATTAAGAATTAGATTTAAAAAAGATTAAATATTGAATTTTAACATGGTATGTTAGGTATGCTTATTACGTTTGTACGTTCACTTACGGGTATACAGCATGCCCGCTAATGTTTTGTTTATTTATTTATTATTAAAATCAATTATTTTTATGAAATTTTTCTCTCCGGATTCTTGGATGTTCTTCATAATATCTTATGACATGATATGATGATTGTGATAGCATATGTAAAAAAAAATCTAAACAAATCTCTTATGAAAAAACAGTTGATTATTATATTATTTAAATAAAAATAATATATTTTGAATTCGTAGCAATGCAGTTATTTTATATGACCTCATTTCAAAATTACATTTGTAAATCAATTGCATATATATTAATTTGACTACTTAAAACAACAAAGATCCTTTGTGCCTTCACAAATGAACATTCATCTATCCGCAAAGTGCGACGTGGCACGTGGAGCTTACACTGCTGTTCTTGTTAATTACTCATTTACTCATCCTCAGTAAAGTAAACTCTATGCTCTTGCTTCAAGCGAAATATGTATGATATTATATATGTATAATGCCAGTTACAGAGTTGATAAGGAGGGGAAGAGAGTTTTGGGTCAACAAATGTGCATACTCCTATGTATGTAATGTATCAGCACCAATCAATATACCTAGTACACGTTTACGGTCATTATTAGATTAGATCGAAAGGTTTTATACCTATACCTACTTTGTATCAACACACTTTTTGTCTAAATTAATAACTACCCCAGTTATAAAGTAGAATGTCATTTTACGAAGGAGAAGGTCAGTTTTTATTATTGGTTATTCTTAGTTGTTAGTTAGAAAAATTTAGACATTATTTAATAGTATGTAGGTCAACACTGATATAATCCTGCAGATTTCCAAATTTTACATAATTAATAAATACGTTTAGAACACAAATCTGTCACTACTTTCCCTATTCTATTTTGATAAACCAATTCCCTTGTGCTCGCAAATCTTCCATTTGAACAGATATATAAAATGTCATAAAAATGTTTTAAATCAATAATGCAATGTAGTGAATGGATGACTTTTCAGAGCTAATTGAATCATCAAATTATCCCTAGCTTCGTTATTTTAAATCTCTTAGCTTATCAAAATTAGTGTAGCATAAAAATTGAGCGAAAACGTATCAAACTTTAGTATGTATCTAGCTAATAACCCTGAGGCTACACATTAG
>JAHZMT010000705.1:0-14733 GCA_027743785.1 Sinhomidia bicolor | reverse complement strand
TGTAGGAGTTTTCAATAAGTGAAAATGAGAAAGTTTTCTTTCCCCTTGTTGCCATATTGCTTTATAAGAAACGAAAGAAAAATGACCGCTGTCGTTGTAACTACCACGGTTTTTTTTACAAAGGATGTCTGTTAAAGTGTCAAAAATAATCGACAGTGCTTTTCTAAACAAAATACCATACATACGTACATCCGTGTGTACCCATTGGGAAATCTAATGACAATGATGCAAGTACTACTACTACTACATGACTAAATATGCAACATTGACACTGGAACAATGTTGCTTTTTCTCTTTTTTTGTCACAATTTACAAATAGCATTAGTTTTTTAAAAAACCTTTGTAAAAGGAAATCATCAAGCAAAATGACAGAAGTGTTTTTCTTTCAGTCAATATTCATGTATTGTGAGTCATTCTCACTTTGACATAATATTGTGTGGGTGGTGGGCATATTGTTGTTTAGCTTTGCTTATTTCATGTTTAAAAACAGCATACTACTCTTAATAGCTTAATGGTAGTTAACCAAAAGATTTTTTTGTTTTGACACGCAGACAGATGCTTTTTGATTTGCTTTCCTTGCAAAGGAACATCAATGACATCTTACTTGAATTCAATTTACATTGGCTTACATAATCAAGGCAATCGCTTTTTTTGTTTTATTTTTCACTTTTCTGAAAAAAAACGAATTTTCTCGTTTACGAACGTTAGTGGTGGTAGTTTGCAAAAGACTGAGAAAAATTGAAATAAGGGAAAATTCCATTAAATATGGTTAACAGTAAAAAAAGAAACCTGCTTTCGACCATATCTTTTTTTTTGTAGATGGAAAATATGAATATGTTTATGGCAATTGGGAAAAATGGAACACAACCTGTGTTAAATTGCTTTTTCCCTTGGAATAGAAAACTTTTCTTCTTCTTCTTCCGTTATTGATAAGATTAATAAAGGTTTATATGGACTGGGAAAAGTTTTTTTTACACTAGTTTTCCCCGTTTTTCATTTGAATTACTCTTAGAACATGACTGTTACAGAAAGCTGGCTTTTTTGGAGAGTCAAGCAAGCGTCCTGTGTATTTTTTATTTATTTTGTAGCATGTCTAGAGTAAGTAAGGTTGCAGGAGCACAGCCCAGGAAAAGAATCTGCATTGAATTGAATGGTTTAGAATGGAACAAGTGGATGGCCCTAATTGAGATGCAGATGATCATCTAGCTAGCTGACTTACTTACTTTTTTTTATCGTGGCAGGTATCTATCCCTACCTACACATTCCAAGAAATAAAAGCGCTTCATTCCACATGCTCATTCGATTCAATTCACTTGAATCGAACCCTTTTTTTTATTCTTCTTCGTCTTCTCCACCGCTTTCTTTAGCTTAACAACCACACATTGAGAAAAAAACCCGTTAAACTTTGAATGATGATGATGATGTTGCTACTACTACTACTACTGCGGCATATAGCAGCAAGATTACTTTTTATTTTCAAACATTTTATTTCAATCTAGTGAAAATTGATATCTCACATTTTCTCCTTTTTTTATTGTCTTTTGCTCGCAAAAGCACACAGAGATGAGGTAGACAACGCATAAGAAGACGAAGATGCTTTTCCATCTACCACCACCACACCACCATCACGGCCATCAGAGGAATTGAATGGAATAAAACAGGAGCTTTGGGACGATTGGCTTTCTCCTGGAATTGAAATGTGTGCATTTTAACAAGTTTCCCATCAACCAATCCAATATGATGGCCATATAAAAGTCTCAGATGAACGGTTATCGCATCTTACATCACACATTTGAACATTCACTTCACTACTAGTATTTCCTCCAACTGCAACGGTGAGAGAGAGAGAGAGACTGTTAAGGGATTCCCAACAAAATTGAACTATAAAGTAAATATGAATGTTTTAACCACTTTCGAAAAAAAATTTTCCAACCCTTTCTTCTTCTTGTTCCTTTTTTTCCATCATATTATATGGAGATGGAGGAGATTGTATTTCAGCATAAAAGCAGACAAATTTTATTTCCTTTTTTAGGGAAGCAGCAAACCGAAGAAGAAGAAAGCAAAGGCGGAGAAGCGGAAGAATTGTAGCGAGTACTCTTGAAGAATCATTGATGCTCTCGATTGAATGCTGCTGCTGCTGCTCTCGACTCCTCGCTCTGCTTCCTTTCTCTCTCTCTCTCTTTCTCTCCCTCTTCCGCACTCGGCTCAACATATATGGCATATTATATCATGATGATGGAGAAAAACGTGATTATTTGCGGGAAAAGGAGTAAAAGTGGAAGAACACAAGACATGTGTAATGTAAAGCGAGCAGATATTATGATATGAGCATTTCCCTCTTTCTCTCTCTCTCTTGTCGAACAAATAACGGTCGGGTTATAGGGTTATATAAAGAATGAGGATGATTTGATCCTTTTTATAGATATTTTTTTGGGGTCGCGACTCGCAGCAGCAAGCAAGTGGAGAAGAATCATTAGGATTCATTGGAAAATTCAATTGGTGCGAAGAGAGATGGAACACTGGGAATTCTTTCAAGCAAGCAACTTGTAAAGAAGAATAAGAAAAAAAGGAATAAAAAAGGGCAAAAAGTCAGAAAACGACTCCCAACAGATTAATACCGATAATCCAACCGAGAAAGAAGGAGAAGAAGAAGAGGAAGAAGAAAAAAGGCTAAAGGCTGTTCTGAGAAGAGAAAAAAGCACTACTACCACCACCACCATCGCCACACATAATATTTATTGTGATGATGGTAGAAAAAAAGCAATAGAGGAAAAAAACCTTTTTACAATATTATCCATGTTTTTTTGAATACGTCTATTATTATAACACTCATAATATGTTCACATTGCTCCTTTTCTCTCTCTCTCTCGCTTACGCGTAGTAGTAGTAATGTGATGTTCTCTTCAATTTTCAATTGCATGCTTTTTCACTCTGAAACTGATGTATGGATTGTTATGAACTGAGCAGGCGAAGAGCGAGAGCATTTTAAGTGAAAAGGGCCTGAAATATTTTGTTATTTTTCACAGAGAGTTCATGTTCAAACTGAGTTATTATGCACATACATACGCGACGAGAGAGAGAGAGAACCAACCAATCCACCGGGACATTTTTCATGCATACGATACGATTCTTTTAACTTGACTCACTGCGAGAGAGAGAGAGAGAAGAAAAAAAAGCTGGTGGCTGTGGAGGTGGTGGTGGCGTAGTAGTAAAAATAAATATGCTAAAGCCTTCCAGCCCATAAGCAGCAGCAGCAGCCCTTTCTTTCTCCTCGCTAACAAATTCAATTTTCTTGGCAGCAGCAACAAGAGGAGGAGAAGATCATGGAGTTAGTTAAGAGGGAGAGAAAGAGAGAGCATACGGATATATTTCATGTGTAAAAAAGGAAAGGAGTTCAGATCTGCCATGAGAACGACATGAAAAAAATGACCCTTTCTTATTTTTTGGGGTATTTTCGTTTATTTTACTCTCAAAGTTTTTAACAGCTTCTATGTAGATAGAGCATGCATAGCAGCGCAGCGGAGAGAAAGAGAGAGAGGGAAAAAAGAGCTGAGGAAATGAATGAATGAGAAAGAGTGACATAAAAATGGGAGAGAAATATAGAAGCGGAGATATTCTTTCATTTGTGGTGTCAGTAAAAATGATGTGGTTTTTGTGAAAAGTCGTACATGTAAAGTCGTTGTGTGAAATGAAGTGAAATGCACGGAGAAAGAAGAAGAAGAGAAAAGACAAATTTCATTGTGAAAAGTGGGGAAAAGCAATAAATAAGCTGTATCAATAACTCAAATACGGGGAGTAAATATGCTATATAGCAGCAGCAGCCTTTTCGAGCATGAATGACACACCAACTTTTTTTTTGCATATTATCATTTCTTATATTTTTTAACCTGTCTTGAGACCCGGATATTAATATTAATAATAGTGTATATAACAACAACGGTATTAATCGTCATGCCTTTCTCGAAATTGCACTCAGGTTCCATCTAACAACTATTTTAGAAAGTATTGAAATCATTTATACTATGATGTTTTTTTTGGTACACCGTTCTTCTGCTGAATCTTGAGTAGCCTGTTGTGGTTCAATTCGATTTTGATCCTGATCATGGTTGCGTGTGATGAATGAATACGAATTTCAAAGGCATTTATATACATTTACAGCTTCTGTTGTCCCCTACCGTTTTATAATTCAATTCAACTCATATATATAAAGGAAAGTGCAACAACAATAAAAGCAGCAACCCCTCCGAATTTTTTTTTCGTGTGTGTGTGCATGTCTGGCTGATACCATGCATTTCCGCGTATTACACGGGTACTAATGCCAACACTGCTACTGGATATGAAAAATCAATAATTTTTTTTTCGTTACTGCTTTCGGTTTATCATAGGGTGGGATTATGAAATGCAATACCCGCCATGTATTTTATTCTTGGGTAGTTTTGTTGTGAAACTAAGAAAAAAAAGAATAAAAAACTATTTGAGAGTAAAAAAATATTTTAAAGTAATTATCATTATTATAATGGAGAGTGACACTAATATTAGGAGTGGTTCCGCCAGTCCATGTCCGTCAACCTCCTCTTCTACAACTGGAGCCACCAAAGAACGTCACTCTGCTGAACGGGAACTTTTAGAATGGGTCTAATGCCAACACTGCTACTGGATATGAAAAATCAATAATTTTTTTTCGTTACTGCTTTCGGTTTATCATAGGGTGGGATTATGAAATGCAATACCCGCCATGTATTTTAGTTTCGGGTAGTTTTGTTGTGAAACTCTAAGAAAAAAAGAATAAAAAGTTATTTAAAAGTAAAAAAAAATATTTATTTAAAGATATTAAAAAAGTAATTATCATTATTATTATGGAGAGTGACAATAATATAAGGAGTGGTTCCGCCAGTCCATGTCCGTCAACCTCCTCTTCTACAACTGGAGCCACCAAAGAACGTCACTCTGCTGAACGCGAACTTTTAGAATGGGAACTGTCCCTGCATAGTAATGACTTGAGGGCTCATGCCTGGTATCATGGCAACGTGTCGCGGGTGGACGCTGAAGGACTTTTACAAGACGAGGGTGAATTTCTTGTGAGAGACTCAACAAGCTCAGGAAGACCGGGTGACTTTGCCCTGAGTTGTGTGTGGAAAGGGGCTATTCTTCATTTTCTCATTCAGAAGGTACCTCAAAAAATAATGTTTTATTTGGGTGATGATTTCATTGGTTGATAGCGTCATTTAAATTATTGAAATAGGACGTTCTTCAACCTGACACAATTTACGAGCAACTTGGATATCGCTTTGAAAACGAAAGCTTCCCAACAGTCTCTGATCTCATTACTTACTACGTAGGAAATGGCGTTCCAATCTCGGCAAAGAGTGGTGCAAAAATATCTCTACCTCGCAATAGAACCGTGCCCCTTACCAATAAAAGTAAAATTTACGGATTTCCAAACACATTTTCGGCTGCTGGTGAAGCAGGGGAGTTCTATGACTACGTTAGTTTAGGTCGGGAAGCCAAGTTGATGTCACAAAGTTTGCATAGCATTTCCAGTGATAAAAGCAATCATTCTGACATTCTCAGTCAAGTCAGTTTGGACTTACGGGCACCTGCTGGTCTACTGGAGGAGCTGGCTTACGTGCCAGAGAAAATACTGACCGCGACTAGTGTCAAAAAGGTAGTCAAGGAACTAATGGGACCGTGCGATAAAAGCAATTTTGACTTGGGAAATGTGTCCAGTATAATTTTACCAGGGACAAAAAATGTTGAGGAGTCTGTGCTAAATCCGGAAATTATTCAGACAGTGAATACCAGGCTATTAGAAGCTTCCGACAGGGCAGTAGCTTATCATATGACAAAAGTAGACTGGGACGTGTTAACAGATAACGTTACTGTGGAAACAGAACAAGAAGAAACTGATGATCCTCAGGATGTCGTCGTCACCAATGATAAATGAAAAGGGGTCAAAGAAAAAGAAGGATAAATTCTACAGCACGTTTTTTGAAAACTCTCAGTTCCGATGGAACGCTGTTATCGAACGATCGCTGTCTCTAAGTCACTTTGTCGTTGTGACCATTCTGGGTGCTGAAGTGAGGGAGGAACTCTTTTCAAAGTGGATACGCATTGCGGACGAGCTGCGAACATCCATGGGCAACTTTTTCTCCTTTTGTGGAGTGATGAATGGTTTAAATTCAGGAAGTTTGTCAAAATGCGATGGACCTCTGGACTGGATGAAACTTCGGAGAGACTATACAAACCCCACATTTCTCTTTGAAACAACGCTTCGCTCTGCTTACAAGGGACTGCTGCAAGGAACTGAGCCATATCCACCCAACTGTACTCTTCCAAATTTACTTGCTCCTGCAATTATCCTGGAAAACTGTTGGGAACTGTTTCCTGCATTTCAGAATGCTTCCGCACAGGACAAACTCGCCATTACAATGAGTCATTTGAAGTCGACGTTTATATTGAGTAAAAATGAGAGTATTCAGCGGAGAAATTTGGAAAGACTTGCAAAGGACATGCTCATTCCAGAGGATTTGATTCTAGTGGACATTTTCAAAACGGAGGTTCATCTCATCATTTTGTGGGGGCTCATGTACAGTGACATTTCAATCCAGTCCAGGTGCAAGCAATATGACGAGATAATTAATTAATTAAACGACAAAATGTAATTAATATATGTAATGTTTTTATAACAAAACAATAAACGCTACCTTTTTAATATTTGAATAGAAATTCATTGCGATACTAATGAACAAATAATAGTAATAATACACACAAGTTAATTAATGACTTGGTTAGTGAATACTACAGCGTAATAATAACTGACTATTTCAAAAATTAATACATCATTTTTTAAATATTATGACTAAATATATTTAGATATTATAATAATTGGGTATGTGCTTTTTAGTTAAAACTTTTATGGCTATTTATATCACTGGTTAAAATAACGCACCCTGCATTGCTCGTTTATATATAAACACTCGGATATTAAATTTTGCTTTCTTTTTATGCAACTTTAAAATATTAAATATTTTTTTCGAGTTTTACCTCAGATACAAACTCTATTTTGTCGTTCAAAAATACAAGTTTACAAAAACAATCAAATGGATAAACATGTGTATCCACTCTAATTGTCGGGATCGTCCGTAGTATCTCCTTCCAAGAGTATTCTCTGATCTGCTGCGCTCTTTTTGTTACCCTTCAATTGTCTTTTCCTAATTTTTCTATTTGTTACTCCGTCCGCTTCGTCCATCATTTTAATTATTTGTGTTTGATCAGAGGCGTCCAGCGGTGCCACTGAAATGTCTCTTACAGCTCTGAATTTACCGCAATTGTTAAGATGCTCGTTTTCCAATCGGAAAAAATTCCAAACAAATCTTCGAAATACTTCGAGTGGAGCGAGCACGCTAACCATTAGATCCCCGTGAAGGAATCCTGTTTCAGTTAAACTTAGTGAGATGGCCCATCCAAAACGGAGAATTAAGTCTTCAACTATGGCAAAGTAATAGTAGGTTGGGCTAGAATACACAATTTCCTCGCGGAGGAACGTATTTTCCCCAGCATTTTTGTCAAAGAGACCCCAATCCATTTTGATGTCCCAAATGTAGGCGTAACAGGAGGAGATTATGGAGGCCGCAATCCAGAGGAAAAAGAAGGGGTTCAGACTATCTTTGTTTTGTTCTGATGGATAAAATCAGTACATTTTTTTCAAATAAATACACTCTTGTAGTAAGGATGCACGTTGTAATGAGTTAATACCTTTGTAGTACAAGTTCAGAGTAGAAAATAAGACGACAAAAAATGTCGTCGAATATTTTCCTGCATTGGCCAAATGTGGAAATGCCTCCCTACTATCCCGATAACGCCGCAAGCACTGCATGAAACGGAACCAGGCAGGGAGACAAGCGACGATTGGCCGGATGTAAAAGGATTTTCCCGTTACACATCGTGACGCATNATGAAACGGAACCAGGCAGGGAGACAAGCGACGATTGGCCGGATGTAAAAGGATTTTCCCGTTACACATCGTGACGCATCTGAAATGTGGTTTGAAAAGGAAAATTAAAATAAATCATGTAAAAGTAAAATTACAGCAAATTTTTCGCCGTCTCAGTTTCATTACCTGCAGCCTCCTTCTCAAAATCTCCTTCAGATGTAGCAAGGGGCTCTCGCTTTACTCCGAAAAATTGCACGGCTTTTTCCTTCCTCTTTCTAAGAGCTCCCAAGCGACCACTTTCATTTTCCTCGGATTGCCGAAGACTATCCAGCTCGCTGCGAAGATTGACATACTTTCGGGTAGCTTCTGACAGTTTTTCATTATAAAATGTGTTGATCTTCACCAGCTCCTTTTCACAAAAATGGAAAAATTGTTCGTCAAACTGGGCGTAGTAGCGGGTAATTATGTCGGGTTCGACAACGTCAGAGGATGGAGCCTGCTCCACAGCATTGTACAACAGTGATTTCATTTCCTACAGACAATACAAAAGAATGTTTTCTATCATTTGCTTTACATACAATAATGGTTTTTCATTGTTGCATAGTAACCACAAATGTTACCTCATACTGAATGTACTGCTTTCGCCACTCTGGTGTAATATGTGCTAAAAGATGCTCAGCAAACTTCATTTTGAACACGTGACTCCAGTCAAAATTCTATACTTTTTTGTGACAACTTAATTGATTTTTTTGTGTAAACAACTACAACAACAGCAACAATATCTATAACTCTAATCAGTCATCTTTGCTCCTCCTTGGCAAAAATAAGGAACGTCTCCAGTTTCCAGTTAAAAAATGAGATCTGCAAAAATAAAGTGTACACAACTATATATTTCATTTCAATGTCAAGGATACATTGACTGACATTCCTCTTTGCAGTATCATTTTTTCCATCTTATTTAATGACCATATTATCTCACCTGCTTTGGCACACAGTTTCAAAACACGTAATAAACTTTTAAGCACTTTGGTTGCACATTGCTATAAAAAGGTCACACTTACTATATGACATTGTACATTTGTACCGTAGCCCTACCTTCTATTTTACTATTATTGACATTATTTTGTTTACTTTACCTATTTGCCATACAACCAACCAACAAACATTTAAAAACCCATTAAAACTTGTATACTAAAAAGTCTACAACTTTAGATAAAACTAATCAACTAGTTTGTGGACACCATTAATTTGCATCATTTGTAATAATAAAACCGGCTCTATAAACCTCGCATTTAATTTCCCTTTCTTCCTTCTAAAAGCAGGCCAGCGAACAACGCACAAAAGTTAACTTATCTTCCTCTACCTAACTAGATAAAGCTTAAGCCATAAGTTCTCTTTCTGATAATTTTTTTGTTATTGGCACGATACGAAGTCGATGTCGTCGAAGTAGTAGCAGTAGCAAGCACCAAGCTACAGAGCGACAAGTACAGAGATTGACTAGCAAAAATGAATATTCAACTGTTCGTCAACAAGTTTTGTTCTCTCTTTCTAATGAATAGGTAATAAGGTTAAATTTATGTAGACAATAGCCCATGTTTTTTTCGCATTGTTTCATTTTCTACTGCCTAATTTATCATTTTCTTGGTCTCGTTACGACCACCAGACCACATTAAACTTGACTTCAACTGCCATACATTTTTTTAATGCGCACGTATTTACCGACTACTACTGACTGAACTACTGTTTTCCTTTTCCTTCCACTCACTAATTGAACTAATTAAAGCACTTGTTTGTGCCGATAAAGAAATGTTTTCATTCAAGGTTCCAGCTAGTGCAGGCAGCCACACCACGAAATGACAATGTTATGTAATGAATGATGACGAACGAACGACCACGACATTCCCCACAAAAACAAGTAATGACGAGGAGCAGTGAAGTTGGTGGTCAGATGTTTCGTATGTTTTCATTTTTTAGCAGCAAAGAGAACCAAGTCAGGTATCTCGTCTTCTGCTTGCTCCAGCTTATGGGGTCATTCACACAACGCATTGACTTGTACATTGTACATTGACTTGGAATGAAATTGTTTATACGCCCGCTGGTACAGAGTTTTTGTGTTTTTATAAAGGGGCTGCTGAAAATTATTTTTAGAATGCAATTAAGAGTATGTATATGAATTATGAATGCTCCCTTATTCCATTTTCGTAGAATTTGTTCACAAATTTACCACACGCATCTTTTTGCTATATTTGACTTGCTATTTGGTAAACACTATCATATGTCCCCAAAACACATCCCGGAATCCCGGCAGTCATTTAGTAAGTC
This sequence comes from Sinhomidia bicolor, assembly GCA_027743785.1. NCBI lineage: Eukaryota > Metazoa > Arthropoda > Collembola > Entomobryomorpha > Entomobryidae > Sinhomidia > Sinhomidia bicolor. The sequence goes on along the minus strand of JAHZMT010000705.1, from coordinate 4,478 downwards.
AGAGAAAGATTTTTTTTATAGAGACCTTTTTTCAGCCAGAAAGAAATACAATTTCTACTTTCGTCTTCAAATCATCAAGCATGATCGTCATTCGTCATATATATAGACGTCATAATTATAAAACAGACAAAAGAAGATAAGCTAGTTTAAGTGCATCTTGTTTGCTGTTTGTGTGACCGTGTGTGTATCAATCATCATCGTCATAGTCAACCCTTTTGCTATATTTGACTTGCTATTTGGTAAACACTATCATATGTCCCCAAAACACATCCCGGAATCCCGGCAGTCATTTAGTAAGTCAGAGAAAGATTTTTTTATAGAGACCTTTTTTCAGCCAGAAAGAAATACAGTTTTTACTTTCGTCTTCAAATCATCAAGCATGATCGTCATTCGTCATATATAGATAGACGTCATAATTATAAAACAGACAAAAGAAGATAAGCTAGTTTAAGTGCATCTTGTTTGCTGTTTGTGTGACCGTGTGTGTATCAATCATCATCGTCATAGTCAATCCCATTCGTCACGTCTCTCTGTCTAGCTTATCTTCATCTTCAGTAAAAAAAAATCTCAGAGAGACAGAGCATAAAAAGGAAAGGGTTAAACTGAGAATGTTCAAAGCTTCTCCTGATACTCTAAAAGCAGCAGCAAGAAGAAGGAAATCCGATAGCTGCGAGTAGAAAATGTGAAGATATTCACCAAGTGTATATGTGCAAGTGTGGTTCGAAGTGAATAGTTTTTGTCACTCGAAAGTACTTTTTTATGATTCATATCCAAGGAAGTAGCTCAAGATGTGGTTGTATTAATAGTGGTAAAGTGGAAAGTAAAATTGTGTTGTAGAGCTACTATTGCGGCTATGCTGGTTGTTAAGTAAGTGTGTATGAGACTCTGTGTGTAGGTAAGTAATTTTAGATAATTTTTTTGGAAGAGTCAGCAGTTTTGTTGTGACTACTGCATACTTGGTGACTTGTGGAGGTGGAGGTGAATGAGTTTTTGAAAGCCCAGAGGATATTTTTGGCATGTTTTTTCAAGCCTTGTGACGGTTGCTGCTGCACCTCAGAATTAAATTTAAAAAAGCATATTTTATTTGCGTAATAATAATAAAAGCCTTCCAAGCTGCAAAAGAAATACTACTGCCTGACTGACTTGTTAAGTTTAAAGAGTTTAAGTGTTCTTAAAATAGTCATGATGATAAGTGAGTTGACAGGAATTTAATTGAATTGTGTAATTTTAAAATGCGATTTCTTTTTTTTATTGCTGACAAGTAATGTTGTTTTGTTTGCTAAAAGTTATGCAAATATTTGATTGCTCTCTGATTATTATTATACAATCCAGCTAAAACCGACGATAACTATGAAGACTTTTATATAACCTCCTTGTTGTGGTAATGATTTGACATTAAAAAAAAATATTTCTGTTTGTTTTCAGGTGGTGGACTTGGTGGAGGTGGTGATATTTCTCAAACTGAAAGTATTAGTCAGGGGGTTGAACGAAAGAAGGATTCAATTTGCATAATCATTATTATTGAGTCATCGCCATCGTGATGATAGCGATTGTCAAATGAACATCAACTAACAAAAAAATCAACAAGAAAAAAGGGCAAGTCACTTTGGTTTGTTTCTTAATTTTTTGTGTTTCTACATTTTTTTGGTTAATTTCTATCTATTTTTGGCATTGATTGAGAGACAAGTAACTAGAGGCTTTGTGCAATTCAACAATATAATTTATTGGTTTTCGATCATGTCATGGTGACAAGTTAAAATTGGAAAATAGGCAAAGAAAAATAATTAAATTAAAAAATTGGAAAAAATCTCATTTTTTTCTTTTGTTGAGTGGAGATTAATAGCTTTTATATTCAGTCCCACAAGGTAATAAATTTTAAACTTATTATTATTGCTATTACAATTATTATTTTGATGATCAAGTGTTGTTTTGTGCATGCATAATAATGAGGAAGGTTAGCGTCTAGTCTGTAGAAATATTTTTTGTTGTCTAGTTGTTGTGTAGGAGATACAATGTTCGTTGTTAAGCAACAATAAAAAGGTGATATATGAATCTGTCTGCTGCAAATTTTGCTGCTCAAGTCATATCTAATTTTTTGACTGGGACAAGGGAAAATCGATTGTAGAAAAAATTACTTTCAATTTTTCAAACTCAAGTACCATGTTTGACATGACTTAACAATGCAAAAAATGCATTGTTGTCGTAGACTTTGTATATATAGCTCTTTCTGTATATAACTTTGAAGAAAAAAAAGGCTGAACAATGACCGCAGCAGCGGTAGGTTTGCAAAGGCAGCAACTAAAGCGACGACAACATGTAGCGCTCCCCGTGAATGTGGTTTCATTTCTTTATTGCTAGTGTCCATTGTTGTACCGTGACTTTGTTCATTGTTGTTTTGGAAAGCGTTCTATGCTGTATTTTTGATTCAAAAGCAGGATTGCTGCTGCTGCTCTCGAGAGATCATGGTGATCTCAATATTATTTCTATTAGCTGCAGTTAATTTCAAGCATTAAGGACTATGAGTATGTCCAATGCCTACTTAATATATTGTCTAATTTACGGCTTGCTGTTGGCCTTGCGCCTTGTCCATAAAGTTTCGTTGCTGTATATTATTATTATTACAATACTTTAGTCTTGACCAACATGGTTATTTTTCTGCATTTCGAAATGGTGTAAACGTGCAAATTAAAGTTTTGTTGTCAACAGGAGGAACATGACACAAGCATTGAAAGGAGGCAGTTTAGATCCGATTACATCAAAGATAAAAAAAGTTGATGACACTCATCATAACTAACTAATTGCTGTTAGCCATTTCCCCTCCTGCTGTTCATTTTAATGGGCCATTTAAGGCCATATAAACAGCCCATCAGTCAGAGGAGATGTAGAGCTCATCACAATATTTTAATTGCACACTTTGTAACTTTTATGTAACAATAGGTAATCTTCGGTCATTAAACTGGCGTTGTGGCACACAGTATGCACCTAATAATAATAAAAAAATTATTAGCGTTATCAATTATCATTTACTATCCGCCTCTAATGCCGATGATGATGATGATGGAATGTGCAGTATCGTACATTGTTGTCGTACGTGCAGGCACACGTGAACATTAATCTTTGTCTTTTGTTTGGTTGGCAAAATATTAAAACACTTTAGCCTATAATTTCGTGCTAACAAATATCCAACATGTTGCATTAATTAAATTCACCAGTTGACTTGACTCTGAGAGATGGCCCAGATATACTTTTTTTCTTGAAAAAAAAGTCACGCAGCAACAACGACATTATTAGCATATTAAATAGAGCTTTTCTAACGGTGGATATTATTCATCATATACGTACAATAATATCATCCCTGTTGGGTTAATTGTCATTTGTACATTGTCGTTGTCAGTCATTATTTAAGAATCTCTTGCTGATTAAAGTCTACGCAAGTTTTGTTTCTTGACGACTCCCGCTGTGTTTATGAAGTTGATTATTATTACGCATACAAGCAAAAATGCAATACGAAGCAGAACAATTTAAAATTTAATAATAATAAAAGGTAAAGTTTTGTAGTTTTCATTCCGCCGTTATTGTACTTACAACAATGAATAATTTTGATCTCATAAAACCTATGTATATATCATGGACATTAACCTTGTCACAGGATAACATTCGTATGTAATTTGTAAAGATAATAGCTATAAAATGCGTCTATAAAACATTTTTTATATATCTCTTTGACTAGTCCGAGTAATTTTTTTTGCAATAATACTAATCATTTCTAAAAAGAAGATTCTTTGCCAAAGTTTAACAAAATATACAACAGTATGTTCGTTCAGGGTCGATTGTTGTTGTACGCGTGCTCTCTATAATATGTAATAATAATCGATGTAATTCGCTTTGATAATGATGGTAATTGTTTTTTAGTGAATTCAGAGCACGAAACCACAAGCAAATGTATATAATAATATTTGAAATTACATTGGGATTTTCTGTGTATTGAACAATTTTATGTGTCTAATGAATTAGTGACATTAGTCATTGTTGTATGGTTCTAGGAACAAATACTGCCAGTAAAAGTCCATAGCAACAGAAAATCGTATTTCATTCCATATTGCTAAAACCCTAATTTTTTATTTTTTTAAATTTTAGGAAATTTTTTAATATGACAATTTACAAGTCAACAGTAATAATCCATTCCAGTACATTTTTATTAAAGTCACTAATTTGTCGCTTGGCAAAATTATATTCAGGAAATTTTCCGTAAACGTTATATCTGCTTCTACTATGAGACCGCCACTGCGGTGTAATTTTTGGCGTTTTGATTCTTCTCTCAAATAATTGTCATTTTTTTTACCTTCTCGCGATTCCTGAAGGCTGAAAAAAATGTTATAACTACTACTATCATAATATGTATCCCTACACAGAGGGATTTAGATATATGAACTGATTAACTGATATACGCCAAAGAATTTTTTTAAGGTGCAACATAC
>JAHZMT010000704.1:0-18047 GCA_027743785.1 Sinhomidia bicolor | reverse complement strand
TGTTGACATATGGGAGACAGTACTAAACCGCGAAAGCGAACAGCATACTCAAGTGGTGAAGTCATATGCTTAGTCTCTGGTTCTTGATACCTATATACAATAAATACAATATGCTCATATTACCATTTGAAAAATTAAAACCGTCTTGATTTCAAAATACTTTTTGCTCATCGACACTGTTCAAAAAAGCGCATATGTTTCAAAAAGTTTTCTTTTCTTTTCACTAGCAAATTATTATCGACGACTACATTTGAAAATTTAAAATCATTCTTATTAAAAGTATTGATAGAATTCTTAAAGTACATACGGACGGATAGACAAACGTAAAACCTGAAAGTGGCTCAGAATGCTTTAAAACGTAATAGTAAAAACCACATCCCATTGTTCAATTTCTTATCTCAAAATGAAAGTAGCAACATAAATCCTTTTGTTAAATAGTTCGAATTCAACTAACACGGCTAAGAACATGTCTGAGATTGCTTTCCCTACCAATTTCTGGAAGGATAATATAATATTTTATATTACCTATGTATCTGGTTATCTATCTAACTTTTTTTGTAAAATGGGAAAAAGCATGTTTTTAAAGATTACTTTTTAAAAGTGAGTATTCAAGGAAAATAAAGAATTAACTCACTCGTGCAGTGTATATAAATATCTATACAATAAGTACACACGTAAGTGGATAAACAGTATGTAGGTAGCTGCTAAAATGAAGAAAAGATTTTTTTAAAGAAGATCAAAAGAGACAAGCAACTAGTATATACATATGTATGCTACGACGATAAGTAGAATAACAATTCACGCTACTTACTTTTTTTACATTACTACTTGTATGAGTACTACTACACGTACTGACTATACAAACGTAACACCACACCCAACCGTTACCCAATTCCCTTTGCTTTTTCACCCATTTTGTAAAAAGTAAGTGGTGGCAGAGCTCTTGTAAAAATCTACCCCTTTTTAAGTGAATATTTTACAAGAAAGAGATTTATTGTGAGAAAAGAGAAAATTGTGACAAAAAAAGTGCCAGCGGAGAAGAGGCAACCTTATAGTAAAAGATCTTTTTATGGTGCTTCTTTTGTTGTTCTGTCTCAGAAGGACCTTCTTAATGCCTTATGGCTATAAAATGGTGTGATGATGACACTATATAATGTAGTCCTACCTTGCTTCTGCTGTTAGACTGCACTGAGCTAGTGAAAAGTAAAATATTCATGATAAAAAACTATGATATCGTGATAGTAAGTAAAGGAGATAGGGTGAAAGGAGCATACTAACGTTTCGTTATTATTATTATTATCTTCATATTGTTGGGAATATGTGTGCGCCCATTAAAGTTACAGAAAGTTGTTTAATATTTTAAAAGCCGATACTACTACTACTAATGTACTTTACACGTGCATTGCAGTCAGTTTTTGGTTGGCTGCTTTTTGGAAGATATAAGATGTGCAGAAAGAAATATTATATTTTATAGGTATACATTATCTGCATACTTGTCGCCCAAAAGATTTGAATATTTCCGGAAGCGAGGTGCGAAGAAAATTACTACGAAGAATGCGTCAATTGAATAACTTGAAAAAAAGTCTGCTGATATTTATGAAATGTCTACACACAAAATGAATGTAAATTTGTAGCAAAAATGCTGTTCACCAACCCATGTACAACGTGACACACTTCAATAAAGAACGTCTTTAAAGAATGTATGTAAAAATGCGTATTTTTTTCTCTCTTAATAATGCACTTTCAATTTTCCAATTTTAATATTTGCACCTTTCTACAGCTTTCTTTCTGGCCTTTTATCCATTTTAAAGGAAAAGTTGGGAAGTAATACCCCATTGTGTAAAACGGTACATTTTCTCTCTGAACAAAGAACGCTACAAAGGTATGCTTTATACAGAGTTGCTGGAAAGTCAGAGCAGCTACATTAAAGACTTGCCCGGAGGCAAACAAGAAAGTTGTTAAAGGTCTTGTAGGAATAGGAACTTGTGTCATTAATAATTCCCATTTAAAGTACAAGCTGCAAACTTCCCCTCCTCAGTCATTACAGCCTTTCTTTACTACATCAACAATAGCGGCAGCATAGCAGCAGCAACACTTTTGTATACCTAAACACTCATCATGATAATTAGAACTGACTTGCTGGATTTCCTCCCAACAAGGTACAAGGTCATTATACAGCGTTTACGTGAGCAATAAAAATAGAAAATGTTTTGCATAATAAATAATTATGCAGGTTTCTCCTGCTTTGTTCAGCAGCAGTTCCGTAGATTGATTTTGTGAGAGTTGTAGTTGTAGATTGTGTCTATACAGAAGTAATACCGTTATATAATAATGATAAATTCACATTGCCCCAATTTACGTAAAATGAGCAATAGCAAAGCACATAGTCGGTTAGTACAAGTACTTTTTTGTACTGAAACGTCGCAGCGAACATGATTGAATGATACATATATTATGAAGGCATAGGTAATGAGGAAGAAAGAGATTTTCCATTTACTTACTCCTAATTTTTCCACCTTGTATCTTGTCTAGAGTTGTCTCCTTTGATCATGATATATAATATGACATGAGTAACTATCGTATTCCTCTTTGCAAAGAATGATATAGTATTTTCGTGATAAAATCAGTCTCTGTACCCATTTGTGAAAAAAACTGTTATATAAAACTATACAATGTTCGTTGTTCCTCTACTTTAAAATATATTATAATTATAAAGGATATATTCAATACATTTTTTATTCATTTTTACAGCTAGGCGATTATCCTTACTAGGTTTTTTTAAAAGTTGCAAGGAAATATTCGATTTTCTTTTGAGCTCTTTGAAATCCTGGTTTATTTGCCCTATTTTCTCCCTCCCTTTTCCATACAGGGAAATTCCTTCCTGTTGTTTCTCTGTTCCGCACAGTGCCTACCTTTTCCTGTCGCTTACAAGATATCACAATCAGGAAGCGGTGGGACGAATGGCATAAAGATGATTATATCGAACTACGTTATTGTTACTTTTTGGTTCTATACTAGTCAGCAATCAGTCACTTTGCCGTAGAGTAAGTGAAATGCATGTGAGTGAACATGATTTTGTAGTTTTAGATAGAAAGCTACAAGAACAAAACGAGCAGTTGCTGGCTAGAACAACAATATGTGTCACTCTCAGAAGAAAGATCTTTTATAATATATGGTCTGGCTGGGAGAACAAGTAATGTATATTACACATCTTTTGTAGTCACAGTCTCTACGATAATCTAACATAGGTACTCTTAGGTCACAGCATAAAGTTTATCTGTGGGCTACATTACAGTTTTTTATATTGTTCACTGTCACTGACACTAGGACGTCGTGTTTTGTTCTTTCACTTTCAACAATGTTGTTGCAGTCTCAGCAGCAGCCTTGTACAGACTGCGTACGATGATCGTCAATATTATTAATATTGTCATATTAGATTGTTTTTTTTACGTTTTTTTTCTGTTACAGTTTTACATGAAAATATTGCTTCCAGACATAAAAAGAAAGCTTTGACATTGATATTTACTGTACGACACTGTAACGCTGTTTTCAATTGCAGACAAGCAATAAACCACCAGCAGCGGTTTCTACAATTTCACTCTAACTCACAACTTCATCTCTATTACTCTCCCAAGATTTAATAATATTGCTAGCTTATCGTTGATTACGCCAGCCGGACTTTATACTGAGGACAAGCACATCGACCCGACAGGCAGGGTGCTTTGATGTTAAAATTGTGTGAATTATAAAGGGAGTATGTTGTCGTCGCTGCTGGATGATAAATAAATCAACAAGCAAACTCAGGATACACACTACCTCACACATAGGCAAGTAGTCCGTAGTCTTTACTTGGCAAAATGGAGTGACGGGAATATTACATTAGATATTCATTGAATCTCACAAACAAGCTTATTTTCAACGTAACTTAATTATTTCTCTAAACAAATTTACAAATTCATTTTGAACTCCTACCTAGCTAAAACTCAATTACCCATATACAGTGACAGACAATGCCTGTGTGCGAGTGCGACTGTACCCCCTTGTACAAAGTTATATATGGGGAAATATAAGATTTTACAAAAAAAGTATACACATGCTAATTTTTGTGCTGCCTTGCCATGTTGGCTGAGAAGAAAATCTACTTTTCACATGTCATAAACGTTCCCCATTGCTTATTTTTTTTAATTCTTCAACTACAAAAGTGTGAACTTCACGATACCCCTAAATAATGAAAAAAGACTGGTATACGTATTTATCCAAACTTAATCTTTTCATGCTGCCGTATCGCTACCATATGTATTTACTGTGTTGCTACTACACCTACGCCAATTTTCTCTTCTCTGTCTAGCTTAGTGATGGTGGTGGTGGTTAGAGAAATTTCAGTGTTGTTGCCAGAGACCAAGTCAACTACGGACTGGAGAATTGGATGCGTCGTTCTTGCGGTATAAAAAACCAAACTGCTATATACGGGTAGAGAAAGAGAGAGATTGAACATACAGCAGCACATACTTGCACACACAAGTTTTTGCGTACAATGTGAAATCCAAAAGATGCGATCATTTTGCCCACTACTAACTGCTTACTCGTTTTGCTCTACTACCAGCAACTATCACTGGACTGGAATAACATGCATAACAGTTGGCAAACTTGACGGAATATTGAGGATCAATGTCTGCGCGCTTTCTATTATAACACCATTTTTTGTTTCCTTGTACATACTTTATTATTAGCGAGTAATACTTTCGTTTAAAAAAAACTTGCTCATCTGTACACACTACAAAGTGAATTTTAGTATGCTCTAGTAACTTGTGTGAGAGCTTTTTTTCTACACCAAGTGGTCACACATAATAACAAACAGGCACTAAATAGCTGTTGCAGTAAAAAAATATGCAGGCCTTTTTCATTACTGCCTGTTTTTACTCTATACCTTCTTGTTATTTCTCATTTCTGATTGTCACTATCATCATCTTGTTGATGATCATCGACTTTATTCCTCCTCCGCAAAAACNGCAAAAACCACATGTTTCCCTAAAGGAAAATTCTAAATGACAGCTTGACTTGACTCAATTGCCCCATTCACAATCACTTTTGTAGGTAGGTATACATGCATTATTCTGATCATTTCATTTTTGCAAAGTTTTTTTTTCAAATGACTAAATGTAAAGCTTACTGAACACACAAAAAGCGTCTGCTTTCATGAGCTGGATGCTCTTTTCAAGTTGAATCCTTTGTATTGTATTGAGCTGCTTATCTGTCATTTGGGCCAAGAGTGTTCTCTTTTTCTCTTCCTCATAAAATCCTGCCTCATGGCTAGAAATTACTCACTTTGCTACCATTTTCTCAGTTAACATTCTTCATTACTTATTACTTTCACTGTTTTATTCTGTATCGTTTATTATACCTTAGGGCAAATAGAGAATAAAGAACTGAGGTTTATATTAATCCCTTTTGGTTGTCTGTTACTCCTCGATATGGTTATGTATATAATGCTCATATTTTTTCCATTATTCTTACTTAACAAATAAATATATAAAAATTTGCTCTTGTTTTCTTCAGTAAAAAATTCTACTTTCACTTTCTAACCCTTTTTGATTTATATATAGCATCATGAACATGACAAACGGAAAGTATAACAACGTGCAAATAAATAAATATATATTGTATATAAATGCATACACATAAATATTTATTTAAGAACATGAAATCACAACATACAGAAATGGATTTCCTTCTCTAAAATTTTACCGCAGCTTTTTTCCCAGAAAAATACTCCCATCAAATCCCTTACTGCGTGTCAGACAATTCACTATCCAATTTTCGAGGACTCGAGGTGTAAATCGAACAAAAATGTATATACCTACTTATACGTGTAACAATTTTAGTGGATCAGAAAACTGTCTGTGAACTAGATAGTGAAAGATAGGTACATACACGTACACTCACACTTACAAGTTCTTATTAAATGACAAGACAGGAAAAAAGACAAGTGCAAAAAGGAGGATAACTTTAGAGAAGATCATTACTATTACACTGCGCGAAACTTTATCCTTGCTCAAAAGCTTATTGTGCACTTTCTCTCTTTTTACATCAGGGAGCTACAGTAAACTCCCGAAAGTATAACAATCTTCTGTGTAGACTTGTGTAGTACAAAAAAAAATTCACTCTTTTAAGATTTGATTTTCCAGGCATTTAAAATGCCACATATGACTTTTACTTTTTCTCATGGCTCACCGACATAGTATAGCAAAGAAAAATAGTTAGCTAGAATAGCTTTTATTATTATAGAAAAAAACAGGAGGTGAGAATTTTTTTCTGAAACTTTCTGTTCACTTTGTGTATTTATTCACTGGCTAATAAAAATGTAGAAAGGAAATTGGAGGAAAGATATGTTGTTACTTTCTCATGAAATGGGTTGAAACTCTAGACTCTTTTCAGTTTGGCAACTGATATAAAAATTATGCAGGGTTTAAGGAAGGATCAACAACTAAAAGTTTTAAAGTTGTTTGAAAAACTGCACAAAACAATATGTTTGTCTGTACGTCTTTACCAAAAAAATAAGGACCAGTCTCTGTTTTTAGTAAAAGTACAATTAAATAGATTCACAATATAATCACTGAGTCAGGATATAATTAACTTGCTTAAAAACAAACCTAATCGAGCTCGATTTCGTTGGTGCTGTTTATTTGGAAATAACCGCTGTTATCATCTTAAGACACAGTTTGAAACTCTGACTTGTTTTTATTACCGCATTTTTATTGTCAAGTAATATTTTTATGCTGCAATGCACAAACCTCAATATGCATGAAAAAGGAGACCTTGTTAAAATTGGGTGGAAAACGACGTGATTTAGTGTTTTATTCTCTTTGTTTATTTTTTTCCGCATGAAGCTTCATCTGTCAGGTTTCTGTGAGTTATGCGTGTGTGAACTGTTTTATCACTAGAGTGAGTCGCATTATATAATCCTAACGTATAACAAAGACAGTTTCTGAACTATGCTTAAATGACAAAGCGGTTTCGTTCTAAAATTGGATTATAGGTATAATTTTAGAGTAAAGAAACAACTCATAACTACCTATTCTTATATGTATGTATGCTGCAAAATATCCTCTATGAGTAAAATCAAGTTACGTGTTAAGTTTTAACCGGTTGTGAGTTCAATGGAAAGATAAATTGGATGCGAACGCGAAATACATCAAAATTCAAACAAACGAAAAAAAACTAACGGAGTAGTAAGTAATTTTAACCCATGACTCCACCTTCATGGTAGAGTCAAAATTCAAAATTGCTTTCTCTTTAATAAAATGGTATGATGCGTGAAGGTGAAGTGCTGTGAAATTTCTTTCAGGCGTGTTTACTACTAATATATGATATTGAAACCAGTGTTGCACTAATTACAAAAGCAATTTTCTTAGGGAATAAAAATTATTATTATTTTACAAGGTTAACTTAAACACTTCCGCCTGAAATTGTCAGTGACAAATTTGTTACTGACATAACTAACGGCTACACTTTCACGTTTTTACTTGTGCGTTCATTTGATTTATCAGTTTTTAAAATTGAAATGTCATATAACTGGCGACAGAAACATGATATTGATTTACCTCATTTTATTTAAATGTCAACTCGTCCCTCAAACTTACTGCACTTACAAAAGCAAAAAAACAAATGTACTTTATGAACACACTACTTGCATAAAACTTGGCTCGCTGACGATAAAATTGAAGCGTAAGCATTTTTCCTGGTATATTTTCTTGGAGGAGTATTCGAATGTCGCCATTATGCTATTATTATTGACAAATTGTAATTTCTTCCTAATTTTAAATGTTTGTTTAATATTCTCACTCAGTTATACTTTATATAAATTACAATTTGTAAATTATAGATTTACTCTGTCTTGAAGGAGACCGCAATCGCAGTCAAAAGCTCCATAAATACAGTCCTCCAAAGTTGTTAAAAATTCACTATAAATTACAATAATTGGACCGTATTATGTATTAGATTTAATTTTGAATACAAAATTTTGTGACCTTTTGGCTATATTTAGTTTCACAGAAAGCAAAATCTAATAATGTAAAATGAAATCCTATTCCTTTGAAAATCCACTATGTTAATATGTGGAGTATGTCTTGTCTAGCTTGTAGTTTGATATTATTGAACAGTAGATATAAAATATTTAATGGTATATTTTTATTTTTCGTATTACCTCATTTAAAAATAGGTAAGTATTTCGAGAAAGCTATTTTTATTCGCATCCATTTTGCCTTACCTAGCTTTAGTACTACATGTAGAGAGAAGCTCTTCGCACACAATACGACATAGAAATGTTGTTCGGCTATGCTGGACTGGACTATTATGACAAACAACAAGGAAATACATTTTGAAAAATATGTGTACTGATTGCACCCCACGGTTACAAAACGACTTCCACTACTTCCAGAAATAAATTTTTAGTACATAAACAAGTTTTTTATTTTTCGGATTTAACCTTTCGTAAGCATTCAGAATGAATAGTAGCATTTCATTATGCACGAAAAGGAAGGACACAATAATAATAGTCTATCACCTAAATATTTTTGCAATAATTTTAATTTATTTCCAAGCTTCATAAATAATATTTTCCAGCTTGAAGATGTATTGTGACACGTACTGCCGTGGGTATACCACCAATTAACTTGCAAAACAATATGTTTTCCAACATGTCCCAATTACTAATTTTCTCTTTATGTAAAGTTTAATAAATTAATTTTGAATTATTCAGGAAAGATACTGAAATGGATTGTAGTGAGTATTCCGGGCAGGAGAAAGTGAAATGCATAAAATCATGCCTAGACTGTCGTTCTCCAAACAAACAATACTGCTAGTGAATATAAAATTGAAAATATCCTTTGCCATATTTGATATATTTAGCTGACTATACAAATACTCCCCTTTCACTGTCAATTTATAGTTGTCCATCGATTTTCCCACCGAAAGACGGACTATATCGTTCATTGCAAGAAAGGTCGTCGGATGATCTAATCGGGGACAGTGAAGATGTAGAGGGGGGAACCGCCACGCTTGCTGTGTGTATTGTCGTCGCGGTCCTTCTTATCTGTGGTGGTGTATTCATTTTTTGTTACATGCGCTACAAGAATTGGTTGAAAAGCAATAAGGGTACCACAAATTCATGTACATATTTATTTTTTTAAATGTTGCTTTTTTCCCTTTGCTGCTATATAGTCTAAAACAAAATTCAATAATAATTTCACGAATAAAAAGTTGCACCACAAGACGAAGCAATAAAATTGGTACCGGAAACAGATCAACCAAAGCATGAACAAGAACAACAGAACATGGAACCCCCACCATCAAAATTGGAAATCAAAGAAGATTTAGGGACATCAGTTCAAAGCTAGTAGAAAATCAAACGCTTCTACTTTGTGGGTTTAACGTTTCTATGAAATATGACCCCTTTCTCTCTCATCAGAATCTTAAGAGGCATAATTATATGCTCCATGAGTAAAAGGCAAACTATAATTATTTTTTAATCATTTTATATTTTGTATTCGCTTCCTTTCGCGGAATAGTCACTTAATAAAAATCTCTTGTTAAAAAATCTTGTATACGTATTTTTTGAGCAACACACAAATAAGTGTAATATTTACTATTCTCAAATAATTATTCACAGTTCACTATAAAATTATGAAACCAAAAATAAGATTGCGAGAGGAGAATATAATAAATGCTGATTTTTTTGTGATGAAACTCAAAAAGGTTTTTTAGCAGCCGACCCAAATTGCATTTACACAAAAAAATAAAACACTCTTACGATTTAGATACATAACCCGCTTACCACTTAAGAAAATGAAAGTCTCGAATACAGATTAACATAAACAACTAACAAAGCAGGAAACGCCACGCCAAAGATTGGATTCGATTGATCGATTTCATGGTTTTTGACGCATAAATGACTAAAGAAAGTATTCATCAACTATTTATACTGACTGAACAAGTTCGTATGGATACTTACTTATAGTATAGTGAAAAGGAGAAAGTGATAAAAACCGGAAAGTCTGTCATCGTGCTCGTGCATGACGTTTTCATTCCTACTTACTTCTACTACAATGTCTCAATGGTTCTTACGCCATTCCTAGCACGCACGTAGCAGCCGCAGCTCTACCAGAAAGTAAAACTTGTAGAATCCAAATGGCGCCTTCTCCTGTAAAGGAAGCGGCTTGTGATAAATATTGCAAAGGGTGAGTTTTATCAGATAATTGAAAATGATCAAAATAGCTTGTTATAGATTTTTTAAAGATTAATTCGTATTACTAATAATATTTTTAATCATTTTTATTAGTGAAAAGGCAGAGGTAAAATGTGAGGACTACGACTTTGACAGTGTAAAACTGACAGAATGTCAAATGGCTTGTCTGGAATGTGCCAAGCCACTTAAAGCTTGCTAGTAAGATAGTGCGGCATATTAAGGCACACAGACAAACTGCTATTCAAAAAATGTTTTTATATATTCCTTGTTTTCCCTTGTACAGTTGTCCAAAATTACTTACCCTAAGAATAACAAAAACTACTACCAAACCAGGCAATAAATAATCACAATAAATATCTAGAATTTGCTTTAAAATACATACACAGACAAATCATAATAAAATAACGACATGTAAATCTACAGAGCATGAAAGTAGCGACGGATACCTTACGCTTTATATTGTACTCGGTGTCGTTATTCTAATTCTCATAGTTCTGATTGGAGTCTGGTATTGGTGGAAAGCGACGAAAAGAAAGAAAGGTAATGTGAAATTATGGAATTATTTGTATTTAAGTATCTGCTGTAGATTATGATAGTTTGCTTACACTTAATCTTTATTAAAATATTTTGTTTTAAGACAACAAGCCCGCTTCTGATTCTGTAATGCCAGAAGACTCTGTCCCGGTGACATCAACAGAGGACTCTGTACAGGATGAAACCCAAGACGAAAAATCTCCTCCTAAATCACCGAAATAGGTGAAAAGGAGAAAAATGAGATGATTGCAAATAATTTAAATGTGGCTAGGTATGAAATTGGTCAAGAAAAATATTCATGTAAATTATATACCTACTCAACGATTTAATGGTTTTATGGCAGAATTTTATTTTATACAGAAAATATAAGTGGTTGTTGTAAAGACGGATTTTTATTAAGGATTTAAATTTATAATGACTACCCATGTACAGTTAAAGGTGAGAAAAAATAAAACGCTAGCGTTATTATCAAAAAATGTCCTGAAAAATGTCTGAATTCTCTAATAAAAAATATCATTACTGATGAAGCGGTAATTTGGCACGCTGTAAAAGTGGATTAGTTCCAAATATACTATTTACTTGATGCGAACAAACCCATCGCACACACAGTTCTCAAGTCTTTGCAATTGTGTACAATGTTTGATTTCAGAGTTCTAATAATATATGGTTTATATCCCAAGGTTTGACTAGTTAATTATACAACAAGTTTATTATAGCATAACGTTGAAACTGCAACCAAGTATCGTACATTTAAACCAACAACATATTTTACACAACTGCTTCTTTACACCGTTTTAGTTTCGATAGTGTAAAATGTGACGGAAGAAAAGATTATTGGGCATCATATAGTAAGCAAATAGGCAATCCAAATGTCAGTTGGGCAACGGCAACAAAAGAAAAAAATGTTGCCAATTTGAACTTTGTTTGAACTTTGAGCTTGAAGGATGTTTTTTGATGTGAAGTGTTAACGTGATCCTCCAGGTATCTTATACTATCGATCACAACTTTACTACCATGAACAATATCTAAGCTCGCCGGACTCGATGCCATTTTTTAAAGAGAGAATCCAGTGTAGAGTGACATATTGAAATTTAACCTAAAGGCATCTGAAAGGATGGAACTTCAAACGTTGAATTGTAATTAAGTGGATGATCCACTTTCGCTATCCAATTGTGTAACCAAAAAACTGTGAGGAATATTTTATATTTCAAATAACAAATTTCACTTGATTACTTTACGGCCTGAGACATTTTGTTATTACTATTACGTTGAAAAAGATAGGCACTTGAATGACAAAATGTCAAATATTTACATAATGACTCTTTTTACTCCTTTTGAAATTTTATCCTATCATTAAATAGTGCACGAGAGCCTAGGGCCTCGAGGCAGAGGAATATTAATAGAACCATGATAGTCAGAGGCCAGTCGCTATTAATTTGGCCATTCCTAATATCATAATATAATACTGCTTAGCTAACAGTATAAATAAATATATATGCCCAACTAAACAGGTTTTGCGGAAACGAAAATCAAACAGAGTATAAATGTAGTAGCATTATCTACGAGTTGATGGGTGTAGGTGAACAGCGGCTAATTCATCATAAATAAATTCCGTATCACAGAAAGTAACGTTTGACATGAATAAAATACCTGTGGCTATACGGAATCTAGTTGAAAGCAGAAGAACCCAGATTACATGTTTGTTGGTAAACAGTGAGCAGCGTTATAATAACCAACGTGTAACCTATGAATCACCAAAACAAATGACGGCATGATGAGTTATTCCCAATGACATTGCACATTACGTAACAATAACGCACGTGTGTGTAGCTGGAAGCTTGTTTGTATGTGGAATTTGTTTTGCTTTAATTTTTATTCCGATTGAGGTCACATTTTTTCTACCTTGCAGTTGCAATGCTTATGAAAATCAATTATGTCAGTCTGTCAGTGTATTAGGCCACCGGTTTCTTGTTTGGAATACAAATTTTTGTCGACAATCCTAATTGGAGACAAAGAGCAGACAAGTATGTATCAGTTCTTAATTTAATATAATATATGATCAATCATTATTATGAACTGATGCTTTGGCACACACGACGTAAGAATAATTAGCAAGCGTTAATACTAAAAAGCATTGAACTAATCCTTTGTATTTTTGGCTTCATTTTCACATCATCGTAGAAACTGTCACGATGATGTGCGTAGTTTGGAAAATTTTTGCTTGTCGATGCTTGTTCTGCTTATTGTCACGAGATGTTTTACAAAAAGTAAGAATTATCATCAATCATCATCATACGAGAATGATTATCGTCTTGCTGTTTTAGTATTGCAAGCATGAATACTACTACTACTACTGCTCAAATAAGTTAATTTTGTTATTTATAAAATATGTCACACTAAACTGATAACATGATTAAAAAATAGTTTATCTTTGATATAATACTTGTTTTTTAGTTAGGTAATGCACTCGAAGCGAATTCATGGCTTGAGTGATTCCAATGAAATACTTTTGCTTCAAGTACTTACTACCGCGTGTTGCATAATTACACTTTAAATTGAAGGGCACGGTTAAGTAGTTTGGTTGCCCTTTATGAAAATATACTTTTTCGCCTCACTTTATAGTTAAAGTGTGCAAAGAAAAGTCATTATATTTTTTACGTGTTTATTTACCATCAGACTGGAATTTATTGCATGCATTTTATACTTTTAAAAATTTAAAATGGGTGTCGTGAGACAAGTGACGTATTTTTTGGTGCTTTGTTATGTTACACAGAGCTACCAACAAGAGTTTGAAGATATCAGTCCACTCCCAACCGTTTTTGAATCGAAAACGCCTACCAGTGGACGAAAATGGAGACTTTCTCGCAAGACAAATGGCCAGCGTTGGAAATGGTCACGTGGCCACAACTATATACACTGATACCGTATTCATGAACGGACTATATAACGGAGACAGGGGAGAATCTCATAGAGCTCGAATCCCTTCCGGAAACAATATTCGTGTCAACATTGAATCTGATCAAATTCAAAATCAGTCTTTTGCTTTAGATGTTGGCAAGGGTGTATTTACTGAGCGCATTGTGCTTGTTGACGGTGCTCTTGTTGAGCAAAGAACATTTGCTCATCGTTTCTACACTAGATTGATTGTTACACAAGTAGAAATTACCTCTGAATCCAGTTAGTAATTTGTACAAATGTCATGATACAAATCTTTATTATCTTAATCATTTTGAACGGACTGAACAAATTATTTTATTGACTAAAAAATTCACAATATAAATATTAGATTTACTCATCCTACCACTTTCCAACTCACCTGGAAATCCAAGTGCGGATTTAAGTACACCTGAAACGGGTGATTTCGGTTCAATACTGGGTGCAACATATTCCTGTGCTGAAACTCTTGCAAGGGAAGATTCACGATATCAGGATGCCTTGCAAACCGCCTGCTCCATCTCTTCTGCAGTCCCTGCATATATATCTGTCCCAGCCCATTCTAGCACCGTGCAAACATTCATCACAGCGTACGGATTTTCTTTAAATGAAATTGAAAAGGATTTCACAAGAGGTTGTTTATATTTAAATATAATATCCATTAATTTATTCATTAATATTTTCTAAAAAATGTTTACGACAGAGTAATGAGGTTTTACTTTTTTTCGTTATGTTAGCGGCTGCCATGATTGTGCTCGGTATGGATGAGGAACTTCTCAATGAGCACGTGCAAGCATGGGAAGATGTTTGGATCGACGGGTCAATTCAAGTTGAAGGAAACACTCAATTAGCAAAAGTTGTTTACGGAAGTCTCTACTACATTTTAAGCTCTCTTCCTGTTGAAACCAACAAAGCGTTTACCCCTAACGAACAGTTTTATGGCTTAAGTCCGGGTGGATTGGCGTATGGAGAATTACTTCGTGACTATCAAGGCCATTCTTTTTGGGACACGGAGACTTGGATGTATCCTTCGGTTCTTTATTTGTATCCTGAACAAGCAAAGGAAATATTAAATTACCGTTTAGCCGTGACAGGCGCGGCTAGAGATCATGCAAATGATTCTGGGTATGCTGGAGCGCGCTTTCCCTGGGAATCTGCCCGTACAGGAAGGGAAGTGACACCTGATTGCTGTCCAGAAACAAGAGATTTGCAAGTTCACATTTCTAGTGACATCTCGTATGCTATCAGACAGTATATTGCGATGACAAGAGATTTAAAGTGGTTGACTGAACAACAATCTAATTACGTGACAAACGGTTGTGGTCTGTTACGAGATATTGCAGAATTCTGGACAACGCGATCTAGCTATAATGCCACCACAGGGCTTTACGATATTAAAGGCGTTATGCCCCCTGATGAAGATAATGCCGGAGTAGATAACAACGGATACACTAACATTGGGGCAGGTTACTCCATTTTCTACGCAAAGTATGCTGAATGTCTCTGCAACAACGAGGCGACTGGAATGCTCGAAGAGGTTCCTGAAGAGTGGCTTGAATTAGCAAAGTCCTTAAAATTGCTGTACGACGAGGAGCATGATTATCATCCCGAATACGAGGGATATGAGTTTGGAACGCCTATTAAGCAAGCTGATGTTGTTCTGATGGGCTTTCCTCAGCTCTACAATATGCCCGACTCTACCCGGCGTAATGATTTGCTTGTTTACGCAAACGTTACACGAGAAGATGGACCTGCCATGACTTGGGCCATGCACACTGTCGGATTTTTGGAATTAGATGACCTTGAAAGCGCCGCAGAGATCTTTAACAGAAGTTATCAGTGGTACTTGAGGGAGCCGTTCAAGGTAACTAATGAAGTTTAGTAAGGTTAAAAATGTTACAAAAATTAAAATTTCATTTTTTCTATGGGGTCAAACGATACAATTATTTATTTTGTAGATTTGGACAGAGGCCAAACCTCCAACGCTTGGAGCAATCAATTTTATTACTGGAATGGGTGGATTTCTTCAATCTATTTTTAGTGGATATGGTGGTCTTCGAGTGTATCCTGAAAAGATTACTATTACAAAGCCCAGAGTACTTCCGGGTTCAACGAAGCTTATATTTACTGGTACACCTGGTTCAGAACTTTCATAATTTATTTGCAGCAAGTTATAATTTACCCCATGAGAACATTTTTCTTTATTCTGCAGGCATAAAATACCTCGAAAACGTTATTGATGTAAACATAACCGAGAATAATATTGTGCTCACACTCCGCAATGGATCCGAAAATTATCCATTGCAAATCGCGAGTGATTTCACTGACAACCCTATTGATTTTGGTATGTGAACACAATGCACATAGATAGATTTACATCATGATGATTGTATAATTGTTATCAGTTATAGTCTAACTTGACTGCTTGACAGGTGGATCAGTAACTTTCTCGACTGAGTTTGACCTTCACCTAGAAATTACCACAAAAACTCCCACCAATTGTCCCGTTCCAGTTGATACAATTGGCATTCCTCAAGAGAAACAAGGTTTGCAGAGTCAACAAGCTGTCAAAAATTACAGATACATTGTCGTCCTGTCTGATAACAATAACTCAACGTTATGGGATAATGTTCAATTGTTGTTTGCTTCCTTTTTGAAAGATCTGCTATGATGATAGTTAAATTGATCATAATTGTTTGCTTTTGTATGTGTATTTTGTAAACTGTGTTTGTTTTTTTTTGTAATAAAGAAGTTGAAGTAAGTGTTTTGTAACATGCTTATTGTTAAAAGTTATGTGTCATGTTTAATTCTTTTAATAGCTTTTGTAAAGGCATTTGTAATTTTCGTGATTGAAAAGAATTTGCTACTTTACAAACAGAAAAACAAGAGGTACTACGTCAAGGCGAATATGATGTTATTACCCAGTGTTCAACGCCTGGATTGTTTGCTCTAACATTTGGTACGCCGACATGAGTCTTTTGTTTATATTTTTAATGAATCATTTAAAATGTCAACATCAGCCATTTTAGTTTTTGTTCACTCACTGTAGATGATGGTCCTACTTATAATGGTGGAACTGAGCAGGTTCTCAATGTGCTTGCTGAAAAGGGAGTGAAAGCTACCTTTTTTGTTACCGGCTATGGTTATGACTCCAATAATTTAACTGTAGATCCCCGCAAGCATGAACTAATAAGAAGAATTTATAGTGAGGTAGGTTCAACGGGTTCCACTTTTTTAAAATGTTTCAAAATCTTTGTTACACGGTTAGGCTGCGTTATTCTCATGACTTTTCATATTAATTATTCTCGCATGAATATACAGAGTATACATATATGTATATTATATAATATGTGTATAGGGTCATCAAATTGGAAGTCACACATTTTCACATGAAAGTCTAATCGATAATCGCTCAAGAGAAGATATCGTAGCTGATGTGAATTTGATCGCAACTGCGCTCCGTGACATTGCTGGAATTACTCCATCTGTTTTACGGCCGCCTTATGGTAGTTATAACGCAACTGTTGTTCAAATCATAAAAGAGGAATTTAATTATAGCGTGATCAACTGGAATCTGGATTCAAACGACTGGCAGCACAAAGAGGACATTGAAACATCATTTTCAAATTATCCAAAAATTATGGAAGGTGCAAATACTGGTGTTAACAGCTTCATAGCCTTGCACCATGATCCTGTCGTAAGGTCAGGAGAACTAGCAGCCATGGCCATTGATTATGTCAGGTCACAAGGTTTCCGACTGGTAACTGTAGCGGAGTGCATTGCGTAGATTTTGTACAACAATGTATCGTGCTCTTGAAAATAACAAATGATTGTACAACAATGTTAATTTATTTTTGATGTCAAAGACTACTATAATAAAATATCTATATTTTTAGCATTGCAAAGTTTATTTATAATAAGTTTGCAGTAGTCTTACTTTTGAAATTTTAGAATTCATTACTCAAATTACCAACTTTTTGGAAAGTCTCATTTTCTTAGGAATTTCTTTATATTAGTGAAATTGTTTTGGCATTGAACACATTACATATGTAGTAAATAACATGTTAGGTATCTATTTATGTAAAAAGTGTATGCTGTTTGTTACGTCTCTGGCTGAAGATTTCCCGATTTTTGGAAAAGCATAAATGGACAATGCATTAAACTCGTAAATCATTACTATTAATGAAATGGTTTATCATTCGCGTTTCCTGGTAGTAGCAAAAGAATACAACTTGTTATAGCGGGTCATACACACTATGCCGATTGCACACTATGCATGCCGACTCAATTTTCATAGACACACTATGCCGACTACACGTTATGCCGACTACGCATT
>JAHZMT010000703.1:0-11753 GCA_027743785.1 Sinhomidia bicolor | reverse complement strand
CTCTGTTTTCATTTTGTTGAAACATGTCAAATACACACTATATGCACCTACGCTACAGTATACTATTACATCTATCCACTTACACAATTTTGAAATCCCAAGAAATAACATTTTTTTTCAAACTAGACCAAACAGGAAACATATCCGTCATGAACACACAAGCATACACACGCCTACTCATCATTATCTTCTAATATCCAAAAAAATGAAAAACAACATTGCACAATTTTTTTTAAATATTTGTATACAACAAATATAATAATAATAACAACAATAATTATAATGATATCAGGAATTGTCGTACGGTAAGCATAACAAAATACACTTTATAGTAAGAAGAATATTGCAATAACAGTTGAATTATGCAATAGATGTATATATTATATATATCTATTAATTATGCTTAGTAGTAATGTTTCCGAACAGTTAAAATATAAATAACAGTAATAATAGCAACTTATTGTTTTTATCATGAGATAAAGAATGACAGTTGCATGTCATTGACCGACAACCATCGCCATTGATAGTTTGATCTATTAAATCCTTAAAATCATCAATGTTCTATGGCTTGCGAGTCTGCCCCTTCCTCTCCATCCTGTCGTATCGTTTTCGGTCTCGTCCATTTTATTAATGTCTCCGGTGAGCGATACAGGAATATTAGCTTGGCAAACAAATCCTCCTCCAATGCCAACTCTCCACTTTCCCGTACCAAGTAAATATCCAGGGTTAGCTGGAGAAGAATAGCAAAATAATAAAAAATAAGCCTTACAGTACGTCAACACTATTAATACACATTTGTGCATAAACATGTTTCTGAAAAAAGAATGTTTTGTCTCATTAAATATATTTTAAGAAACAATTCTGCCTACTTCAAATGTCGTATGGTAAACAATGTACTGAATTTCAAATAGTTATGAAATTTTTAAAGAAAAAAATTGTCATATAATCTGTCTGGCATTTCTCCACTCAGAAAGGTATACATTATCGTATAAGCTATATACTTACCTGCAAAATTCTATCTACGTTTGGCATATCATCAAACATAATAAGGAACGAGATACCGGCAAAGTAACTCCGTACAAACTTGCTTGCGACTAGGACGAGGGTTGTGTAAAGACCAATGATGCTGAAAAACAAGAAGCCCACACTACGTTACACGCATACAGAGATGATAGACATATACTTTGTTTTCAAGGTAAACAGGCAAGCAGATTAACGAGATGTCATCCAATATTAAATTTGTTGGTAGTAATTATAGTATTTCGGCATTGGTCTTAAAGATAAAGAAAAATATTTACATAACGTTACATTAATATAGATACATATTATGAGCACACAACTTACCCTCCACCCGAAATAAAACTGAGCGTGGGAGGAAAAGCCTTTTCTATTGAATAAGTACAGATTCAAGTGCCGACAATCATCGCTTAGTGGCAAGTCCTGAACGTTGGAGTTGGGTTCTTCTTTCTTTTTAATATCCTGACAATCCTCTTCAACAATCCACCAGTCTTGACTAGTAGTTTGACTCGGTCCTGGTGTTTTTAAGGTTAAAGTTAAGTTTCGCAAAACCGTCACTGGTTCGATTTTTTCGTTGCCCATGTTTTTCCTGATGTTGTAGCCCCAATGCATATGCTTTAACCCTGTAATAGACAGTCATGAGTACAAATGGAACATTTTTGCCCTCGTTTTACCCCGTTCTCTAAAAACGTTTCAATGTTTTACCTAAATTTAAATCAAAGGCAACTTCGGCTTTCCCACTGTTCTTTACTTTCAGAAACTTTGGGAAAAGTGCTAAAATTTTCACTGGCTTTGTTTGCGTCCCATTAATCATATTGATCAGGTTTTCCCGATTCTCATCACCTGGTAGCAAATCAATATCCTCCCATTTTCCCGTTGCTACAGGCTGTACTGTCGGAGGATTATTGTGTACTCTTGTAATTGTCCATGATATTCTGACGCCTACCGTATTATCTAGTAGATGCAACATGAAAATGAAGGGCACACAACGTTATAAGAATCTTTCCTAGAAAAATGTCGAGTGTGTCTATTTTTATAATTTACATGAAAATATACTCACTACGAGACTGGAGTTCTTCTATCAGTTTATCTTTTGCTGGTGGGGATATACCCCACACTGATGAAGAGTTTCCATTCAGTCGCGCTACATAAACATCGTCATACTCGTAATTACTCAGAAAATTCTGACCGGTCCTGTCTTGACGATAGTCATAAATAAAACTACTCCAATGTGTGGCATCAAAGCTGCAACAATAACAATAAAAGCGTCATCATCACTATCACCATTCTCCGGCGCAACACTATCAAGCTTGTTATAGTTGGTACAAGTTGTGGTGGTTGGTGAAAGCAATCTTGCAAGAAAATGACAAGAGAGACTTGTATGTGTGTGTGTGACTTTATGAATGGATAATGCGTTCTTACGGAACTAAGGCATTCTTTTGTGCAGACATAGTGTAAATGGGCTGGTAACTTCCAATGGAAATCTCTAGTGACACATCTAACGGCTTGTTGGGCAGACCGACAGTATTACCCAAAGCAAATAAAACAAGTGGAAACCAGATTATCGCGATGATGGAGAATAATGAGCTCCCTCCAATTGTGTATTTATTCATTCTATCCTTTGGCAGCCCACGCCCCTGCGGGTATTCTTTTTCTGCACGTCTTTGACACTGTCATTTTTACAAACACACAACTTATTTACTGAGTTGTGACTATTTTCAGAACACTACAAAGTGGCTGTGTCACTGAATGCAACGTGATTTTCATTAAAAAGTTAATTTGAATTTTCCAAGTATTTTTTTGGAGACAAAGAAAGAAGAAAAAGTATGTTTTATTCTTCCATGAAAGTATTCTTTCTCCGTAAGAGCTATCATGTAGGCGTGTAATGTCGAATGTGACAAACAGACAACTTTGAGCAATTCAGCATAGAAAAAAATGTGGTTTTACCTTTAGCTGAAAAATATGAGCAAAAATATCTTCCAATTTTAACCAATCGGACAAAGTCATACTGGTATCCGTCCAGATCCAATCCATAAGAGCTCTCAACTCAAAGAGAAATGGTACACCCATGAAACTAAATGAAAATACAAGAAAAATGAAACAAAATTCAGTCAACTTTTAGTATTACACATTACACTCACTGACTTATCAGCACCGCCATCCAAACTTTTGTTAATAAAGGGAAGCCATAAACCAAAGCAAAAAGCAAATAAGATTTTTTTGTATAGAAATAAGAAAATATAAATGGCCATTTTATTTTCTCGTTATTATTGTACGTTGCACGCACTCCTCACGTCAATAATTAATTATTATTTATTTATATCCATTTCATATTCTCGTTTATAGCATTATTAAACTTACCCTTTGAATAAAAACATGTTGACGTAGTTGTATTTTTTGCAGAGGAAGTTTCCAAGAATCCTTGTAGGGTAGCCGGAGCGAATTTGGTAAGCCGAGAAGAGCAGATAGACGCACTTTACCATGTACCACATTTGAGGAGGCGATCTTGCATTGAAATCTCTGTGAACCATTCAAAACATGTTACATATCTACATAATCATGTCGAGTATTTATGTACTACTTACACTGGCACAAGCTCTCCGGTTTTATTTTATGCTTCTAACTTTTCATAAAGCAGAATTTGATAAAACTATTTGTAATTTAATAGTGAAGCCTCATAATCATGTCGAGTATTTATGTACTACTTACACTGGCACAAGCTCTCCGGTTTTATTTTATGCTTCTAACTTTTCATAAAGCAGAATTTGATAAAACTATTTGTAATTTAATAGTGGAGCCAATGAATCGGAAGCCATACATTTATTATTGAAGTTTGGCAAAGGTTTCAAATTTAATTAATATTTTGTGCTGATGGAAAATGTATGAACAAAGAAGACACGTCTCCTGACTGAGACTAAAAGTAGCAGAGTAATTATAGAAACATTAGGGATTCTTGACGCACGTATATTTTGTCGAGGGCTAAAATTAGAAATAAAAGAAAAGTTTCTCAAATTTATTTTTTGCATTACCCCAAAAGATGCAAATCCAAAGATGACAACAAGGAAGTTGAAAAAGTCGCACATGAACATGTACGAGTAAACGTCAACTTTCACTTTGTACTCGAGTTTTAGAATTTGATTGAAAAATACTTTGATGGATGATAAATACTTGAGAACACTGGAAAATTCAATAAAAAAGACAGAAATAAATGAAAGAACAAAGCAAATTGGAGAAAATTATTCACATAATGTATTTTTTTTGAGAAAGAGAACATATTGAGCTTTCATTCAATTTTCATCCTAATGAAACAAAATTGCCTATCATCTCTTCTCTTTTTTCTCATCATCATGATCATTCTTCTAAGGTAATACGTTATATTTAGACATTCAACTTGTAACTTGTCAGTAGAATAATAGAAAGGGGGAAAGGAGAGAATGGAACAAAGAACGCTTTAAATAATAATAATAATAATAACAATACTACAGACAGACAGCAGACGTACCATAGTTTTAAAAATTGAGGACCATATTGAAAGCTCTCGTATACTTGCCACTGCTCCCAGACCTGGGCGCATAAACCCTCATGTTCTTGTGAGGAATTTTCAATTTGGTCAGACTCATTTCCTTCCTCTCCTTCGTTCTTGTCTTTGTCCTGTTTCAAGGATATCGTGTCGTCACGCTTTAGAGAGGTATCCTCTGTAGACTTGGTAGAGTCATGACTTGATTTTGGAAACGTCTCAGCACTCCCCGCAGTCGAGCTTTTGTTCTTCCACAAACCCAGAGATTTTAACATGAATCTGGATACGTGCGAGTAGTAGAGACAATAGAATGTGTAATGTAAACGTTTTGTGTATTTGTTGAATTAGACGTTTTCGCTGTTGTTTATGTCTTTTACACCTACGTGCATTTTATATAGATTTGTATTTATTTTGCTCACCGATGGAAAAACACGACCATTAACAAAGTTACATCGTACATGGCATATTTCTCTTGTTTTTCAATTCCAAGAATTTTTGGCGGCCAGAAAGGCTTCGCATTGATCTGCTTGCTTTTTTCATTCCAGGGAAAGAAATCAAATTGGAAGAGGTATTTTATGACTACCAAAGCCTGGATTTAAGTTTCAACAAGAATATATGAAATATTTTTTGAGCGTAGGAGCTTTCTGCTTTACAAATTATTGAGACCATTTGCAAAATATTGACTGGGTGTTTTACCTCCGTGTAGGCAATTATAGTAACCCAAAATGTTTTTGTTGGTCGTGGAACAGACAGAGTTCCCCATAATAAAACCATGAGTGGTAACGGCAGAGAGAGAATGCTGGCCGACTTGATTTGATTTAAAAATACGACAAAGTAGCATACTAGATCCGAGTGGGAGATGATCACGTACCAGACGGACACACAGAAGCATACAAAAGGTCCGTACATATCGTCTTCATCGATTTCTGAAAAGCTGTCCACACTGAATGTTGATATGAGAGTATTACCGTGATATGCAAAATTGTTACAGACGGCTTGGCCGTCGTAAATAAATACAATATATTTTGCATTGCGCGTCATAGGTATATCTTACTACAACTGAAACTGAAAAATAATAATAACTGTATCATACATTTGATCATCGTAATACTCTTACCTTCCCTTAAATTCTTCAATATCCTTCACTGGAGACGGCTTCTCTATAACCGTGTTGAGATCGTCCTTACTGCCCACGTCGCCAGAACCTCTGGACTCGTCTTCAAAGCTAAGCTCTACTTCAGGTTGCCTGGGTGGAATGATGGGGTCTTGAACATTATGTAGCAACTGATCCAGCTCATGCTCCTTTAACATTGTTATTAAAATACGTAAGCGGCTTATGTTTTAATAAAAAACATCAGATTTCAAACAATCGAGATCAGATAGACGTTTTCTTAGATGTGGTTTAAGTACAAATATGTTGTTACCTTCAGGACTAATTTTTCTTTTGCCAGACATTTGGAAACGTGACGATAATCTTTGGAAAATTTATTCAACCACGTTGTAGCACTAACCATTAGGCTTTCTAAAATTGCCCATGCAAATCTAATGTAACCGATAATACGTCTCATGATTGTTGGGGAAGGCGGCGGTCTTGGGATTTGTTCTTCAATTTCCATTTCATCATCCGACTCAGCAGGAGATGGTGGCGGTGGTTCATCCCCGGCTGCTCCAGCATAATAAGAGTAATCCTCTCCACCTGCCAGTGGGGCATCGTGATCCGCTGTAGATCTCTAGAAAATAATCCCTTTTATTAGTAACCAACCTCTTCACAGCCAATCAAATGACCCTTACAACAAATAAAGATGTAAATAGACATATTATGTAATTGCTGACCCTTCTTTGAGCTGTTCCTGTACTTTTCCTTGACATTTTTCTCCTACTTCTTCTTCGAATCAGAGAGCCTCCTGATGTTCCTGGTGGTGGCCCAATACTTTCAGTTAAGCTTCCTTCTCGTGCTTCACTTGATCTTCGTGCCAGCCGTGCCATTTCCGTTGCGGACTCGACATCGCTCTTCAAGGCGGAACTCATCAACTTTTAAAAGAAATTCATAGCATTTGTACACAAGAGCTCTAGACTTTTTTCTAGGAATTGTTGTTAGAGGGGCTTACACAACACGTACGCATACAAAGCTATTTTGATACTTACCTCGCTCAAGGTAAATCCATGTGGGCGGTCGTCACTGTCCTCATCTTCTTCTGTAATAGAGTCAATCATCTCCATATCTTCATCTTCAATTTCTTCAAACATATAATAGTCCCCGGAACGTATTGCTGTGTGAAATTAAGGAAAAGATTGTATTATTCTATCTAGTCGATATGGACTCATAATGAATAAATGTAAAAAATTATTTGCAAATCAAGTGAGGGCACTAAATGCACTAAAACTTTGATGATTTTCACATGCAAAAACAATTACTGCTCAGACTGCTCTGTTCCAAAATGCAATGTTCTCTGAGCAAAACAATGAATCATACAAGTGCAGTCCAACAAAAAACGAATGAAAATTCTACATGCACAGGCATAAAACGTTAACTGAAGAAAGTGATAATATTGTTTTAAACTACAAAAAAAGAAAAAGTTTAAAAAATGCAGCATTCCACCAGTACATGTGTGATGGGATAGTGCAGGAGAGTGCATCGAAGAAGCATAGTAACTTCTGGATGGTGGTTCGGTTTGCACTCCGATTGCACTACTTTTTCCCCTGTCTCCTCCTAAACCTGACACAGAATAGCGTTGTGATTCTGGGGGAGGGGAGAATACAGGGAAACTTTCATCGGATGGGGAAAGGGGCAAATGAGGTGGGTGGAGAAGGGAGTCTCTGGGATGACGTCCGTACGGAGGCTCAAAAAATCCGTCTACTGAAATGGTCATTGCAGCAGAAGACGGAGTAGGTGTTGGACCGCTAGTAACGGAAATTTGAACGGCTAGTGGAGCTCTTGGAGACGAGGGCTCGTCATCTTGAGGCTGCTCGGCGATTTCATCCATTGAAATTGGAGAAGAAGCCATAGATGAGACAGGGTCCATTCTTGTCGTTCCTTTAGATTTAGGAGGATGACGATGGAGATGGTAATGCAAAAACATACACAAAACAAGACATTCCACGAGCTCATAATAAAACCGTAAATAGAAAATTTCAAGATGCATTGGTTTTTTTAAACGAAAACTTGTATCAGCAAGACAGGTACACAATAAATATATTTTTGTAGATATTAAATTGTCTACTGCTACAAAACGTACAAATTAATGCAAAAGTCCCAACCAACCCAAAGCTTTTCTAACACTAACAAATTGTAAATTGCAATAAAAATCGTTATTTAACAAACGTTTTAAAATCAAAAAATGGTCAATATTATACCAAACCAATTTCCATTCATAAGACTCCAAACTAAATGGGGATCATCATCAGGCAAGAAACCAAAACCATATTAATTTTTATAGGATTTACGATAATAACAATAAATATTGATAAACCAGTTTCACTTCAAGAATAACTGGTAAATCTTCGCTACATGTCTATACATGAACTTTAGTATCAACTTGTAAATTAATTTGACTACTGCTCTCTCTCTCGTTCTAGCTACAAATTAAAGCATTCACACCAGAGTTAGATTACCTACCTTAAGACTCAGCCACCACCATTAATTTAGCATTTTTTACAGTGTCAAAGGTGTTATTACTCGTACACACTCAATTACATTTTGTTTTAACATATAATGTGACGAGCACATTATTATTCTTTACAATATTGATAATTTATAAATTAATTTTTGCACTACAAAATACATACCGTCAAAATGATTCTGAGGTCCTTTCTGTCGTCGATGGTGTGTTGCTTTAATTCTGTCCATTTTCATCTTTATCTTTTCCAGAACCTCCTTCTCTTCTTCCTCTTGTTGTCGAATTTGCTTTTGCATGAGTTCTTCTATCAACTCTGCTCCACTAAAAAATGTATTTCAAAAAAACATTTACAATTGATGCTAATAACACTGACTTTTAAAAAGTGTCCAATTTACAAAAATTTCCTAAATTCGCTATAGATAATTACCGCGAAGCTAGTAAAGCTTGTACTTCTGTTTCGCCTCGTATGTGGAAAAAGTAGTAACTGTTGAAAATACGTCTTTGAAATAGTAGGAAGGCAAATGTGATTCCATCCCATACGAGACCCGCTTCATCATGCGGGACCTCACAATAAGTTCCACCACCATCTATTTTGCAAATTAGTAATTATTATACATGTGTAAATCTCCAGAGCAAACATTTTATTTCATGAATAATTCGTAGCAATGTATCTGTCAAACCTGAACTTGACCCACGAAATTTATTCAGACAGGCTATTCCTAAAAGTTGAACAAGCCAACAAAATTTGCCCTGAAGTTGTTTAAAAAATATACAGCCCATAAACTGTAGTATCGATTTGGTAAATATGACAAACACGTTGTAGGCCAGTAAGTAGTTCCATCTGCAGAATAAGCAAAATGATCGATAAAGTACAAGTTTTTGTAACAATTAAAAGTATGCGAGTGATGACTACAAACCGTTTAATGATGGATTTCTTGGTGCGTAAATAAAACTCGTTTCCTTCCCAGAGAAATATAAAAGAGCCAACGAGATATCCAAGAGCAAACAAGTTTACGCGATTTGTACCCGTCAGGAATATTATTGCTAAAGTTATCCAGTAAAATGACAGGAAGATGCACTTTTTAATAATGTCCAATGGTGTTCTGCAATTCAAATTAATCATTTAAATTTTTCATTTACAATATTCGAGATTTTTGCACATCCTTGAAAAATCGAAATTGAAACGACACTTTATGTCTGCTAAATGCTTACCTAGAAGACGTTAAAAAATCTGGGGTTGGGTTAAGATTAGGGGTTATTGAGACTTCTACTACTTCTTCGTTGCTTCCTCCAGGTAAATCCTCTGGTTGCGCCTGGTGTTCTTTCAAAAACACAAGACGCTGCTGACACGCAAAAAGCAAGAGGATAAAGTCCGCTATGTAAAAAACACGTGGAGTTTCTTTTACTTGAAACAAAAAAATGAGATATATTTAAATTTAAGATATTTAATTTTAATTTTGAATTACGAATAAGACGTGATGCAAGTGGAGGATTTATTTCATCTGGAAGGTACAGCCACGTCTTTAATTCTATACTCCATTCTTTCCAGGGGTATTCTAATAAATTTATTCGCAATAAGTCACGCGCATTGTTAACATTTTAATAGCTCATTTAACTTTTTTAAAGATAAAATTAGATTTTTTGCTACCGGCACAAAGAAACGGAGGGAGACCGACACAAAAAATATACTGAATTGGCAGAAAGACGGAAATAAAGACAATAAAGGGAAGCCAAATTGTTGCCAATTTCTCTCGACTCATGTAAAACATTGGTATGAGCCAAAAGGAATACAAAACAGCAAATATATCAAGTCGGGTTCCAATTACTGCCACGAGAGTGATTAACGTGATCTGTCAAAAAATCAAATATAGTAATTATGAAACATTATTCACAAACTTTTTGTTTTACTGAAAATACGACTGAGCTGTATATCTGGATAATAACGAAAATTCAATATGAAACTTGTAGTAGCTACCTCTACACCAAATTTGTAAAAGCCATAATTTAACAGAAACTTGATACACTGTATCAAGGACATGTCGGCATCCTTTCTTTTTAATGTCATCAAATAATATTCCAAAGTCTGGCTCTGGCCTCTGCTTTACGAAGCGTTGATATTTTTGTCTTATTTGTACCACGGCTTGTACTGTTAATACTAGGATCATCCCTAAAATATTTTACGCACAAATAGGCACTCATTATTTTTGCTTTTGAATAATGCATTACAAAGACACACATAGGTATGTAGTATGTTCTCACAACTATCAAACTGACCTATATACTCTTTTAGTAAATAACGCAGTGTAACATCTTTCTCGGTTTTCTGAAGCCCCAACCATTCTGCATCATTTCTCGTTATATTCCATTCAGTACAGTTATCATTCCAATAGTCGTGTGAAATATAGTTTATTTGGTAAATCATTTTGACTAGAAGAAGAATAGAAATGAAAATGGAGCAAAGGTGCATCATGAGACGTTGGGCAGCAGTATTCCGTACAGTTATCATTCCAATAGTCGTGTGAAATATAGTTTATTTGGTAAATCATTTTGACTAGAAGAAGAATAGAAATGAAAATGGAGCAAAGGTGCATCATGAGACGTTGGGCAGCAGCTTGGAAAATTGCTCCACCGACCACTCCCAGAAACAAGAGAAAGTGTAAAGCACAGTTCTGAAATAAATTATTGTCAAGCATATATTATACTACTAAAAATGATTTTTATCATTATGCATTATAATACTGTGTCTGAAATTTTATGGCATCATAACTAACATCAAAAACAGTTAGGGAGAAGGCAGAAAAGAGAACAATTTTCATAATGTGTATCTCCAGAACTCGCCACGATATTTCAGAGATAATGATGTACAGCTCGCCGATATACTTTATCAGTTTAGTTCCATAGTAGTTTATGGTACGGACAAGGTTTTTGAAGTTAAATTCATCAATCAAATTGGGTGGCTTTTCAGTATCATCGTCTACAAAAGGTTCACTTGTTATTGCAGGAGGCACGTGAGATCTTTGCATTGTTTCAATTTCCAGAATCAAAAAACAACAAGAAAAATTAGCCATCACATGAGTTACAAAAAATTACCACAATATGTAGCAGCAATCAGTTTTGCTTCTTATAATGCCGACAGGGTTTAATGAGATCATTTATAATTTTGTTGTCATTTTCTTACGGTTTCTTGAATTCCGAGAGTTTAAGAAAGTCACGGTGAAAATAGTGAAGCTGTATAACAGTAATGACCACGAAGAAGGTTGGGGTTAGCAAGCGGACAAACAAGTCGCCAATGTCAAATTTTTCAAGTCCAATGTCTTTCTGCCTGTAGACGGTACAGAAAACCATCACATTAATTCAGTCAGCTCATACATTTTAACGTGAAATTAATTCCTAATTACTGGCAACTTAGGGATCATTAAAAATATTCTCATATTTTTGAACGTCTCTCTCTCTACATTTGGAATATATAAATATGTAAAATTATAGAAACCACCAACGCATCATCATCACTTACAGTTCATCTGCTATCCCGGTATAATTGGAGAGGTAGGCAGGGACATCATTAAACTGATACGTGTATATTAGCACTAGAACCAGCATTG
>JAHZMT010000702.1:0-10433 GCA_027743785.1 Sinhomidia bicolor | reverse complement strand
GAATTAAACTTACGTGTGTGCAAAATGAGCATGCATAAAGAACGAAAGCTTTTGGATATACTGGATTCCGGAAGTTAACAAATCAGTCATGATAGTCAAATGATAGCACAATCAATATAGCTCTCTTTCTAAAACATTATCCGTATAAGTACCTATACTAGATCTGTGTATTTGCAACATTTTGATAGACATCAACAAAATCCCTTTACATCCTGAGAGATAAATATTAGTCTTTACACTGACACTTTTGAAGATTTGTATGCAAAATAAACGTTTGCAGATAAAAAAAAATGAAATGAGCAATTTAGCGTTCGTATAATAAGATACGCATAATAAATCGTGTACGTGAGAGGAATTCTGAGAAAAGAGTAACTTCTCTCAGAATGATTAAGTTTTTGAACATGTCTTTCTACAAACACATTTTGCTTTCAACGTCCTTCGTTTCCCTTTCGGCTTTCATTTACAATTACAGCCCAAAGCTCTATCTAATAGATTCAGATTCAAGACTCCAGAGAGATATCTAGTTAGTCATTGCTTTTTACCATTCCGCTTTTTAACTATTCAATCTACCAGCTAGTTAAAGTATACCTATGTATCACGTATCTTATTTATTCGCTCAAGCGTAGCATCTATTGAATTTTTAATACGCTTTTTAAAATTTGATCCATAATCATTATCATTTGTCATAAGCAAAAAGTAAAATGACAGACAAGAGCCTGCATATCTTTTTAGTTTTTCTGTACAAACCTTAGGTACAAACTGATAAAAGGCGATTTAAAAAAATAATAAAAATCAAACTTCAAAATAATAATAATAATTGAGACACAATGCACGTTTTCAGTCAAAAGTATCCATCTTGAATAGCAAAAGAATTTTGCTGATTTTGTTGTTAGAGAAAGAAATTCTTCTAAATAGCATCTTGGTGTTCGTGTCAGTTTCAATATGATATATTAACTATTAATGTATCTTTTATATTCATAAAACTACTTCTTAGAATGTCATTGTATGTATCTTTAGCTCCTTACCTAAACATTTTTAGTTCTTGTTGGCTTTTTTTAATTTTTTGGCTTTTATACAGGTTAAAATATACATTTTACTTTAATGTGCAAACCTGAACTAATATACAGACAAGAGAATATATTATTTTTAATTGTGCTGTTTCTGTTTCAAAATTATCTGTCGAAAATTTTATTCACAGTAAGCGTACTTCTTTACAGTTTTTAATTGCATCGTGTCATTAGGGCGCAACCCTTCTTTTGTTGTACTAATCACGAGACTGAAGAATAGGTAATACAAAAAATGAATATATTTATTATTATGTAAATGAAGCAAGTCTCGTAAAACAAACCAACAATGAATTGACTGCTGATGTAAAATTACTTTTTAATTTAAGCCATAAATCGAACCCCCATGCTATGCTGCCTTGCTCAAGCGCTGTACCGTTCATGAAGGAATGTGAATTTTTTAGAGTCATACTGTTTAATTGTTACTTTCATTCAGGGGCGCTCGTTTTCTCGTGCCATTTGATTCTTGAAAAAATAAGTGCTTGGCTTTAATGGAGTGGGCTGGATGCTGAAAAACTACAACGTGAAGGATAATGAATACAGATGATGCAATCCCAGCAAATGAGGTTCAAGTATTCTTTACAGTCAATTCAATCATCAAAATAACATCTTGTTTGATCAAAAAGAATGTTTTAAATAACCAACTAAAAGCTCCTGTAGTAGTAGTTGTCTATCAAAGATTTTGTAGATAACTTTTTGGCTTATTATTATCCAGCTTCTGAGTTTAGATGATTTTTACATATACTAAAAGCCACATTTGTTATTTTATATCATTATTTTTACTTTTAATAATATGTATTTATAAAGCTATTATTATTCCCAAAGAACGTATTGAATTTATTTTTACATAATATGTATATGCTTAATGCTTAACATAATATCAATTTAAGGATTAGTTAATGCTGTCAAAATCCAAAGTGAAAACTCGATTCGACTCTTAATCTTCTTAAAACAAATGTTCAATAATGTAACTTTAGTGTTTTATTCGCATATACGTAGGTATACGTTGAAAAATATTTTATTTTTATTGTTATTGCCATTACTAATTCTATTGATATCTTTCTGATTATCGTGCTTTCAACTTCGTTCAGTACTTGCGTTGCTGTCTGTCACAAAGAAATAATGCCGCCTTGACTAGAAGAAAAAGATGTATAATAAATACTATATCGGCATGTTGATCGGCTATAACCAATATCTATTCATCGAATATCCATTATCTTGAGTGACTTTCACGAAATCTAACGAGTAGGAATATATCAAAACCGAGTAAACGTGATATTGTATTAATATATTATTAGGTAGGTAGTTACTACTGTGTATAAACTCTTATAACGATAGTATAGGTCAGTTATCTAAATTGGCTAAAAGCACTGATATTTCATTACTAACAAGGTAAGTAGTAAGACAATCAGTGTCCCTAATTTAGTAGCAAAAGTTAAAGAAAATACTAATATTTGAAACTAAAGGTTTTTGCTGTTGCGTTGCAGTCAATCACATGATTCACATGACCGTGATAAGATGGAAAAAATATAATGTTTTTTTTTGCAATTTGATTTGTATCCGTAAAAATATGTGGTAAAATAAAGCATCCGCCACTATGCTAAAATAAATTGCACTTGGGAGATCTTTCTATCTATCTTCTCTATATCCTCCCGTTGAGAACATTAGACGCATGACAAAACAAAACTGTAGTTTAACTAAACTATATGAACACATAACTCACCATTAGTATGCATATTTCACAAGAAGAAACAAAATTTTTACTTCTCTGCTAAACCAGACCAGACCACAAACTCCCGCATCTAGCTTGTCTTCATTAATTTATGCACGGAAAATTGCAATCTTGTCTTGTAAATCGTGGTTGGAAGAGTTTTGTTCTTTTCTCAATTCTGCCTGCTTTGCCATGAAATCCCGTTAGATACACAGCTCATGATTACGAATGACCTTGTAAAAGGAATGTATGTATAATATTTTTGCTATTGTTTTGTTTATAGACATGACTTTTTTCAACATTAAGTTGTTCCTTTATGCATATAGGTATATACCCATACCTATGCATTTTACTAACTCTATCCTAAATTTGCAATCAAGCAGTGTGTGAATCTCATTTACTTCCTTTGACTATTACTATTATTATGAGTGTCGAGACAATGTCAAAAGAATCATTATAACATTATCATCATCTCCTTTGATACAACCATGTATGTATATAGGTATATACTTTCAAAATGTCCAAAGTTTACAAAAAATGTGCATTTCTGAAATTCTTTTTTGCTACATTTTCTCGATGTATATTATGTTATCATCATCATTATCATTCGCTGATACTGATCAGGCAACAAATACCAAATGTTAGGAGTGAGCAAAGTTAAAAATATATGCTATTGCTGCATATTGTGTAGTTATACGTATCTTCACGTAGAGCGCATAGAAAGGCCTCAAAGTACTTTATAACAAGTTTACCATTTTCCCCAATTCACGTCGTGACACATATGACCACGTGCTTTGCAAATTGACCATCAAAGTTATGTTCTCGTGTCCATAAACTTAAAGGAGCATAATAATAATAAAATCCAAAATTTTGCCAGAAAAAAATTCTGATGATGCCGACGAATAAGAAAAGGATATTTTGGCGATTATAGCGCACTTGCCTGACTTTTTATTGCTACAAGATGTGCCAAAGTCAGTATAAAAATTCTTGTAATCCTCATCCGAAGCAATAGCAGCAGCGGCAACTTGTACTTGCGCAGTAGTCACTTGCTGCGCGCATATGTGCGGTTATCTTCAGTCTGTTTTGATTTCATGAGTAGAAATGATTAAGATGTAATTCGCGTGACAATGAAGTAGACAGCCGATACACATCTTTCACTTATAATACCTTGTTCTCTGTTCATGTCAGACTCATGTTATCATCCATTGTGTTGCGTGTCAATTGCATTTTTTTTTCTTCTTTTTTTGTGAAGCCAAGCAGAAAAAAATATGTTGCTTTTCTTAGAGGAAAAAGTTGAGGACATCATATCGGACATTGATCCTATTTTTTATGTCGCTTGTTTTTGTACATATTTACTAGTCTGCCATGCACACATATTAAAGTTTTCCTAATTATTAATCCTACAGCATATTATGTACACTTTTACTGTTAAATTTTCTGAGAAGACTTTGCAGGCATTTGAAAGTACCTACTTCATTCCTATATTACCTATTCAGACTTTCCAATCATTGCCTTGATTTGTTAAAGTAACTGGATAGGGGGTGATAAATTAAAGATTCAGAAAGATTGAATCAGGTTCACTGATTGCTAATTAGCCGCCGAGAATATTCTCTCGTAAAAAGGCATTTCATGCTAGCGCAAGTCATTATTAAGTAGTCAACATAAAAAGTGTTTAGGTATAGAGATACCATATTATATAAACGGTAGCAATAACAAGAAAGTAAAATATTCAAGTTTAAACGGACCACGCAAATTAGAGGAAAATGCAGGCTGAGCGCGAGACAGCAGCAAAGGTTTCATGATTTACGATTTAATGAATTTTGATGATCTTGTCCGCACAAGATGTTATCGGAATTGGACGCAGTCATAATAATAACATGTTACTAATTGTTTGCTTTTCGGAATGAGAATGGCTTTTTAAAACTGTCTACAGGTAAAATGGTTGGTAAGTACTAAAAACTGACGGAGAAGGTAGATACACTGGAATGATTTTTTAGTCAAATACGGGAGTATAATAATAAAACAACAACGAAGTAATGGGCTTTTTGGTCTTTAAATATATATATTTTTACTATCGCTCGTCTTTTCTGTAACTACACTTAATGATGAACAGGGTAAATATCGTATTCCACTCACATTCACTTTCAAAGGTAAACGCCGAAGTGCGCTCATTTTTTCAGCATTATCTCTAAACTAAATATTTTTAAATAAACAAAAATGGCTTTTATATTGCAAAAAAAGGTTTTGTACTTAAAATTAACGATGCTAGCGTGTCCAGAAAGATAATATGTAAAAGTTGTAAAATACAAATAGGCTTGCGTTCTTCTCGAAACTAACTCAAAACAGAAACATTATCTGACTGCATGTCTGTTTTGTTGCAAAACTAAAAAAGAGTTTCAATTTGTTTTTTTGCATTTGCATTCGCTAAAGAGCTTCTGTAAATGTGTACCACCGGAATGCGGAGTATTTCAAAATTGAATAATTGTTGAAATTGTTTTCACGACTCAACTTGTGTATGCAACAAGGTGTAACCAAATTTATTGAAAAAAACCATGAAAAACAATTCGCGACGAACAAAATTCCTGGTTTTTTACAACTTTGAAAGAACATAATACTCAAAAGGTAACAATTCGCGCATGTAATACTATTTTATTTTTGCTCTTGTGATCTGCGAATTGGTTCTAAAACAGTGCTAAACAGTTGGCATTGTTGCTTTTCACTTTTTTATTACCTTGCAATGCCGTTTCATGCTTGCGGCTGCAAAAGAAAAAAAACGATGATCATCTCAGGGTTGGGGTTACATCATGTAACTTCTACTACTCAACTCACGCAGGAACCAGCAGACCAGCTGCCTGCTGGCTTCTCTTACCAGAAAAAGGCATTAACGAGAGAAAAGCAAGGGGAACGGTTTTGGTCAAGAACTGATTTTTGGTTCAAACTACTATCGTATTTCATGATTTCTACCAGCAGCATTACGTCACTCAAGTCAACAGGATTTTGGTGTTTTGTTGTATTTCAACTACACAGGGGCCAGATTTTTTTTCGTTGAGGTTGTACATAATAGCAAAATAATAATAACAATGGTACTAAATATGCATATAGTATGAAGTTAAACAGCACATAATAATAGCTAAAAAGGCGATATAGCCTTTTAGGTTAGAATCATCTTTTTCTTGCAAAAAAAGGAAACACATAAAAAGACGAAAAGAAAAAATTACGACCACCACTACCACAGTCAATACGGTTGCGAAAAAAACGGATAATAAATTTTTTTTCGCAAGTGTACCACATAATTTGACGGTTCTTCTTTATGACATTTTTCTGTTACGTGTGAAGTTAAGTAGAAAGCACTAAATTTTCAAATTTTAAGTATTAAAAGCGGCATCGGACGAGAATAATAGTAGTAAAGTTTCTTTTCCCGTTTTGTTCGGTGACTATGTGATAATGACTAGCTTCTTGAGTTCATCCTATTTTGTAAATAAGTGCAACAAACTAATAAATTGGTTAATAAAACGAATGACAGGTTTTAAAAAGAAAATTTGTAATTATGTTTGGAAATTGGCAAAAAAGTTGAAAAAAGCAAATGTGAAGAAAGAAATAGGGGACAAAAAGCCAAGTTACTAAATGAAATAGTAACACTTTTAAATGGAGTTTAATTCTTAGGAAAAAAATTTGTTTAAAATAAAATGTTTCTCTACTTTTTACCAGCACTTTTTTGCCTTCTTCTTTCCTCACCACTAGTCACCACACACAGTGGACAATACACGAAACTGCTTGCGGCTTCCGAATAGAAAACTTGCTCTATTTAGATAAAAATCAAGTTTGCGTTTTTTGACGGTAGTATAATCCATACAATATCTACATTGTCATGTCAGACATACAGCTTATTTTGTTAAATCAATGACATTTATAGCTTAATTCCAAGCTAATCCAAAAAGTTTTATCAAATAGCATTGTATACCTATCTAGGTATATATCAACTTGCAAGAAAACAATACAATTCTCAATTTTACATTTATAGTTTACTTATTATTTTCAGGGATTATTTACTATTTGCAATTGTCTTTCTTCATGTTTGTAAGCAGACAGTGTCTCAATTACATTTTTCTCTTCTCTGTGGGTGTGCTACGCAAAAAAAATTTGCAAAAAAAGGATGCACACTCCGGAAAGAATTCAGACTGTTTTTTTCTTGACAGCTTAAAAGGTGAGGTATTTGCAGTTAGTTTTATGGAAGGTCAAGAAGAAATTGGATTTAAAAGTTGATCTTGTTAACGTACATTTCAAAATCTGCAAAAGCTTCTTGAAAGTGAGGAACTTGCTTTGTACTGACTGTGCATTCTTTTACTTATGTACTACAGCAAGCATCATCCTTTAGAATCGTGATGTAAAAAGCAAGCAAGAATTTTTTTTCCATTTATTCTACAGTGAAGGTGAAAAGACAAATAAATAAAAAGCATATTAAGTTTCAAACTTTTGCTGATCTAATATAAACTTCACAGTAGTACATACTAGTAGTATTTTACATATTATTATTATACAAACGTATAATAAATGGTAATATGCTTTAAAAAGTAATTGAAATGCTGCCAACTACTTGATTCAACCTGCGATTATTTATTACTTCATTTATCATTTGTTATAATTTTATATNTAAAAAGTAATTGAAATGCTGCCAACTACTTGATTCAACCTGCGATTATTTATTACTTCATTTATCATTTGTTATAATTTTATATGTCGACTCTCCATGAAATTGTATCATTTCAACAATGCCATCGTCATCATCATTGTCTATCTCCATCATCTCCTTTGCAAATGTATACCTATTTCAGGCTTTTAACAAGTTTGTTTCCTGCTGGGCACACATGTGTTGCCAAATAAAGAGGGTTACTTACCGTAAAAAGATTTAAAAAAAAAGAATTGCACATCTTTTTCTCAATCTTATGTTAAGCAGAGAGAGTTTTAGCCTTGTCTATCTTCAATCTGGTGATCTACTCATCGTCAGCTCAACTGGATTCATGTAGCAAGTCGTCGTCGTGTGGGCCACTATTTATGGATAAAAGATTACCGGGTTCAACAAGAATGAAATAGTGCTTACCACACAACGTTTCACCGTGTTAAAGATCTACTCCCCTTTTGGTCGTGCAAAAAATATATATAATGTGTATGTGTATGTACCTACCTAATTTTTTCAGCTCTTTTTTTCATACTGCACTTTTGCAAGCTTTCAGCACTTTGGAAAAAAATACCAGAGTGATGTTCCCTGCACGTTGACCAAACGATTGTATGTAGAGTGCGCATGTTTTTAAGTGGCTCTAATTTATGGCGATTACATTTTTCTGCATAATAATATCCTCTTTTTAGCAATATTTTTGCATTCTTCCTTTTCAGCTTATTATCTTTTGCAGAGAAAAAAGGGGGATGAGCTGCTGAGCACGACAAATTCAGATAACAGGATCTCTTGACAAGAACGAGACAGGTTGTAGTAGTTAAGAAGAGACCAAAAGCTTACAGCATACCATGAGCAATGAATGATGTTGTTGTTATTACTCTGTTATATTATATATTGTAAATTATAGATCTACGACGAGAGATTATTACTCTTAAAAATTTATGCCGTGTCACGATGATGCTATTTCCAACGTACTCCTCTTTGGCTTATTTGGTAAAAATAGAATTGTTTATTATTAAGGGAATATTACTATTATTATTATTAGTACGCCCGACCTCATCTATCAAACCTCCACATAATGCGATCTGACGTGTGAAAACTTTGTTCGTGCTTGAGCATGTAAATGAGTGCGCATAGAAAGGACATGACGTGATAACTGTCACCTGTATAATGTAGATAATAGGTAGAGAGGACTTGTAATGGTGGACGCAATGTCATTATCGCATCACGTACAGACAAACTCAAGCCACTGATGGTGATGTGTTGTTACGAGGTTCCGTCAACTAATTTTCGTGGTTAGTTTATAAAGTAAAGTTGTTGTATTGTATGCAAGTCGTGTCGTGTACTGATTTGAAGACATTATAATGGCCTGGTGTTTTCACCGAGCACTTGAAAACCCCTAAAGTACTTTCACAAATATATACTTTGAGTCCTCACAGAGGGTAATAGTAATGTTTATAGATTATAAAGAAAGTTCAGTTGGACAAACTAATATAGTTGTCTTCAAAAATCAAATAAAAATATGTAGGGAAAATAAAGACAGGAGCTGGGCTCGTGATTGGTTTAGCATCACGTTTAACGTTTTAACACGATTTGTCATGTTTTGTAGTAACACAGGAAGTCAAAGTCAATTTACACATTCACGTCAAGCAAACTTGATAAAAAGTATACTAACTGTGACTCTTGTCCGGTCTCTCTATCTTTATCAGCACAGAACCTTTCATATATGAACAAAATTCTCAAGCTTAGGCTTACTAAAAGAACTGTAGTCTCTTTGAAAATAAAATACTTGCATGTCAAATCCATGTTATTGTACTGTCATTAAATTTTTTCTTTTCTACTTCTAGCGCAATAAACTGAACAGGTGACAAACGACAGGGTATGATCATTAGATTTTCAATTTAAATTCTGAGAGTGCAAAAAATGCTTGATAAATTTGATCGGATTCGTTATTGTTTTCCTATGCAGTAAATAATGTAAGTTCATATACTTGTTTGTACCTACCTAGTTTCTTTCAAGTCCCGAACCAATAAATTACTCCACCTTTGGCAAT
Source organism: Sinhomidia bicolor (assembly GCA_027743785.1). NCBI lineage: Eukaryota > Metazoa > Arthropoda > Collembola > Entomobryomorpha > Entomobryidae > Sinhomidia > Sinhomidia bicolor. The sequence goes on along the minus strand of JAHZMT010000702.1, from coordinate 933 downwards.
GCTTAAGATAAGATAAAATACGTGAACTATGATAATAAATTTTACCTCTGTTTGAAAGTGTTTGTTGGTTGATTATGCAGTATGCACACACATATGCGACTAGGATAAAATCAAACATACACACCAAGTTACCCCATGCTTATCGCTTTTTTGCATTTGATTTTTTTTATTCAAGAGTACAAGAGACACAATTTATGGTTTTATAACAGTTTAGCCATTAAGCATTTTTTCCACCGTGTATGCATATCATAGTTTAACAAAAGAGGTTACATGAAAATTTCTGGGTTTTACTTTACGTTCGTTTCTCCTTAAAAATATCAATGTTTTCTAACATGCATCATTTAGGAAAATATTGTTTGTATTCAGGTTCCATTTTTTTGCATACACACCTCCATATTTTGTAAGGTTGCTCAACTTGTCATTTTAATTGATGATGAGGCTAAAGCCGGACCACACACTCACAGTTTTATTCCATAACTCCCTCATTTCCCTCGCTAGCTGCACTCCTCTCTCCATGTGTACAATCATAAATGGTATCTTTTGAAGCGGGGATGGTCGTTGCTCATTATTTATTTGATTAGATAATCCTGTTGCTGCTGTCACTGTTCCTCCTACTCTTCCGCTGTCGCTAATCTTGCTATCTGAGTTGCCGTCACTGATACTGCTGTGATTTTGATCGCTTACCTTAACCTTCTCATTACTCTTGTTCACTCTTGTAGTAGCCAGCCACTTCCGATATTCTTCAGGATCATACGAGTATCGCAAATTTAGGTAAAATGGCTCCACATGTGCCAACTCTCTCAGAATGCCAGTGACATAAACGTCGTCAATCCACAAATACTTGTTTTTCATACTCCGACTCATCCTATAAATTTCATGAAGCACGTTGGGTGTAGCCAAATATGCTAATCCGCCACAGTATTTGGGATAAGC
>JAHZMT010000701.1:0-16497 GCA_027743785.1 Sinhomidia bicolor | reverse complement strand
ATTACACCTTCTTCCCCTTATCGGGTTAACCTTGTGATCTTCTTTACATCATCATCACAATCATCCACAACCGTCACAGAGTTTCCCGATAATATATAGCTAAAAAAATATGTGTCGTATCGCATAATTAGAACTGTAGTTTATAATATTATTCGCCCAGATTTATTGTATTGGTCCAGATTGGTCAATTGTACTGATAACAATTTTAATACTGGTGAAAGTTTTGTTTTCAAATGTGCACTAATAAAATGACAGTAAAATAGCTATGTAATACTACTGAGAAATGTCAATGAGAAAAATGCTACGCATAGCCAGTCAACCTGGAGTCTGGCTGACGTATTTGTACGCTGCTGCAAACTGCACACAGTGCAGAGTTTCAGTAGCACAAAATGTACATTGCTGTTTGGAGGAAGTAATGATTATTTTTATAAGGTCGTATCAATTAACGTCACCATGTAAACCTAACTTTTATATGCTAAATTTAATTTTTTATGGTTTCTGCCTTCTGGTCTGTCTACAACATTAAGTCAATAAATAAAGGAAACTAAATAAAAATATCTACATTCACGTGATTCACCTATTTATCATATATCAAATTAGCAGGCATTCTGAAATGCTTTGATAATTTAAATGTTTTTGTATTTAAATACCGGTATTTCAAGAAAAATTTATTTCGTATTTTGTATTTACTTACAATATTTTTAAAAAATTCATTTACAAAAAGTATTTCATCAAAAAATTTAAAAAGTATTTAAATACAAATTTATTTCCCTCAGGTTCAATGTAACTTATCTAAATACAAAAAATATTTAAATACTTTTTTCTAAAGAATCATGGTTGCTGATCAGATTGTAACGTAACCGCAACGTCAATACTTCCTTTCAATTGGTATTACCGAATAGCAGAGACAACATATTACATTAAAATGCTACAGCACTATAACTCATATACAACTTATGAACTATGCCAACATGATACTACGACCAAACTGGCGTAATTAAAGAGATGATCATTTTGAAATGTTGACTCTTCTAAAAGTTAATGGCGTAATTTAGAATGTTGTATAAGATTATCCAAGATCGATCAACAACTAAGCTTAGTTGTTGATCCATCTTGAGATTATCTTGCTGTATAACTCTCTAATTTAAAACTACAAATAGTGTACTATTGTACGCCTCTCTTTGAAATGAAAATTTATTTAAATACTTTATTTGTATTTACTATTTAAATACACATCAAATCATTGTATTTACAAAAGTATTTTATTTGCAGAAATATATTAAAAAGTATTTAAATACAAAAAGTATTTCTTAGATTATGGAGTATTTTGCATTTATATTTAAATACCGAAACTTGAGTATTTCAGAAAGCCTGCAAATTAGGCTATTCTAGCTCATCATCATTGACCAAACCACGTTCCAGTTTTATTCCAAATGATGAAAATGTCCCATTTCGCCAAGTTAATGAGTTCTTAACGTAACAATAACAAATAAATACAATCTGGTCTCAGTGCACCTTTAAACTTTAAAACCACATATAACTTATTGCTCGTGTCCATTTGCTCACAATTCGAATTTTTACGTTACCCATCTACAATATACCATATACATATACTACTATAACTAATGTATGTAAATCAAAATGTAATGTTATTTTCGTGTGTACATACAAAAAGAACAAATTTACCTACATTTCATACGGCATAATGTCCGTTCTTATCATATTTCTCTTATCTGTCCTCTAAGAGACAGGACAGCAATATCAAATATTGAATCCACACCATTGGTGTCACTAGATACCGAAAGATATCACTATATCACCCTGAATTTATGTAACGTTCCATTTTGATTGTTTGATACTGCTGCCAGGACAACAAAAACTTTTAATATATGCTGCAAAATTAAATCCGTTCATTGTAGTCTGCCCCCAAATGCATTAAAATATATGTATGCACAGGTAAACTATTATTCTTCTATTAAACAAGCGCGATAGTAAAATTGTTGGGGAAACCGTTTAGACAATTTTCTAAGGATAAATTATACAACGTTTACTATACATATAGCTAATATTTGTTACCATTGGTGTGATGACGATGATGGAAGAAACTTTATCAATTGTATAACTGATACTGATAACATTGTAAATAACACGGAAGCAAATTTCATGTGTATGCATGATCATATCTGTTCTCCAGTCCTTCTCTCCTGTCGTCATGATTTTTCACGTGACAATTGATTTTTGCTGCATTGTAAACAAATGCAATTCCATTCAAAAGTGCTGTTCGTATTTATTCTTTCATTAATTTTACTGCAGAACCAGTCATTTCGTAGACGGATTTCTCCATCTGATCTCCTGTCATTGTTACTACTACAGGATTTTCAAAGACTCTCAGAGATGTAGTACGTTAAACGTTACCAGATTTATATTTTTTTACCACAAGTTGTAAATACTGTGTCCGTGGTTAATTTCTGGTGATAAGAATGTATTACAGTTTTTATTTAACTTGTTGAAAGCCTTTTCAAGGAATAGTTTAAGGTAATTGAGAAGCACCTACTGATAATCAGAGAGTCTCATAAATATTTCATGGTATTTTATAGTAAAAAAACAAGCAGACTTTGTAACGTTATAAATATTGCTGTCCCTGATATCAGTATTGGATAACCTTTCAAAATTGTTATAATAAAGGACATCGGGTCCAAGTTGTAAAACTGTCTCTCTTATCGTCATTTCAATTGATCACTTTATTTAGCGGAATCGAATTCCATTAGTTTTCTAAATTCTCCTGCTGTATTTTTCTCAATATAAATCATGTCTTTGTTTTATGCTCCGCAGTAATTAGCACTTTTGTGATTAAATCATAACTAATTCAGTAAATATATACTTGGCCGTGATTAGATAGTGTGTAAGTGCTCAAGTTCAAGCGTTTTCTGTCTCTCCCTACCGCAATGCTTTGTTCGTAGTACATATTAAGTAAATTGTGATTATCACTACAGAATTAAAAGATACCAAAGAAAACTCATATCGATTTATCATACTTTACAAAACCCAGAGATGCATGTGCTTATTATTTTCACAAAAGCCTAAAAAAACGCAGGTAATTGATAATAATAGGAACACAAGTCATCATTAAGCCATTTGAGAATCTACATGATGTCCGCTGCGTTATCATTACCGAACGCTTCGTAAACAAAGAGGCATGTGACCGATGTGACATTTTCGTATAGGTATCTGTTCTGTGTTCGTATGGAGAGGCATAATAAAAGCGAGTGAAGATGACTGACTGATTAGGTGTGTACAAGCGAAAAGGAAATTGCTAAATAACTGAATAATACAACGTGATGCTGATGAAGTCATTCTCAACCATCGTCCCGCAGACATTTCATATTCAGTCATTTCTCTGATAGGACGCTGCCGTATAAACGTTTCCGAGTTACAGCAATGAATAGATAGAGAGTTTATTTACAAATGCTTTTTAATGAGCTCAGAATAATGTTGTAATGACAAAAAGGCTCTTTCAAAAAGAAATGCATTAAGATAATTACAACTGGATTGAATTCGGTGTGCTACTGTGTTATTTGTACAATCAAGAAAAGGAAGCATGGAGAAAACAAATTTTCTCAAAGTAGAAGACAAACCTTCATCTTTGGATACAGTTGTAGAAGCTGTAACAACGATTGGCACTCAAGTTAAGGTGAGATGGCAAAAAAAAAGGATAATTTTGGGCGTTGGTCAACTTGAGTAAAAGGATAATAATGGTTTATATGATTATGAAAACGTTTACGAATTCTACAGGAGACAGTTTCCAGAGTGTTTGAAAAGAAAATAGGAAAATCATATTATGATGAAGATTACAGATCTGAAAGTCTGCTTAGTATCAGTAGTCAATCTCATAGGTAAGCGGATTAATCAAGTCAAATTATGGACAGGAATGCGTATGATATTAAACTGGTTTTAAATTTGATATTAAATTTAAATTAAATTACCATTTGATATAAACTAGACCACAATACTATGGATCGTTTCCATCCACGTCTAATGGAACTAGTAATGGATATCGTGTCGACGACACTGCTTTGTCGTCGTCACCACCTGAACTTCCCAATGGACACCCCTTGAACACAGAAAACTACATGAAGGGTTTTGCAGATACTCTGCCGACAATCACTGTTGACAAATTTTCTGGCTCTGAGGGCTCCTACAAGTCACGAAGATTTTCGAATTATAAGCTTCCAGAGACGAATGAAAACTATGACTTTCTAACCGTCGATACAAAGTGAGTACAAAGTTGCTCAAGTGTTTATTGAAAAATCGCGAATCAAAGTAATGAATGATATATAGCAGAAAGAACGCGCTGTTTAGTATCTAGATGTAAAGGAATGAACTACTGTATTAAACGGATTTAAAAAATCTTTAAAATTAATAAGCATTAAAAAAATTATATAACAGTTTTGTGCAGGCAAATTTCTCATATTGAAAGGTAACAAGGGAGCAGTAATGCGTCATATTATTTTTGATACTCAAAATAGTTTAAAGGGAACACCAGGACAAGACTGTACATGCTCATCCAGCGGATTCAATAGCGGTCTTCCGTCTCCTTCTGGAACAGCCGTTGCGAGTACCTCGTCGGATGACTATGAAGTAGAGTTATTCACGTGGAAAAGATATTTAAAAATTGCAATTGTTGTTGTAATTTTCGTTTCTGCTGCTGTAAGCAATTTAATTTTTTGCTTCACAAAATTATACTTATTAATGTTCGCTGACTCTATGGAAACCCTGCATTGTCTTTTGTAGGTTGTTATAACTTTAACAAATGAGAATATACTGCGGTTCGTTCAGATAAGTGCGTCACAAGATCGCCCGTTTTGTAAGTGATAAAAAATATCCTTATTCACAGACGTCAGACACTCTTTTGAAAAAAATTGTCGTCTGTTGTAAATCTAATTGTCTGTATTGTCTAATGGAATCAATTTGCAGCTCTTCCTATGAAAACGTTTATTCCGTTTTCACAGTGGCTACCTTTATTAACTGTGAGTGTTAGTGGAGCTTTTGCTACCCCCGAGTACGCTAACACCACAGAGGACAGGTTGAGAATATCAGTGATTATAGAGGATGCTGCGGAAGGTACCAGAGAGGTAACCGCTAATAATGAATTAAACCCCTTCCTTAAGATGTCACACATTTTTAGCTGTGTCGTTACAACTACATAATACTTTTTTGTTTAGAGCATAAGCGAAGTATGGGAAATCCCCATTTTCCCTGACACGAGTCATCAGACTGAGCTAACACTTAGCCATACGTTCAGCACGAAAAATCTATCAGAACTGTAAGTTTATTTTAATAATAAATTATCGCCTGCAAACTTTTCAAACTATACTTTTAAACTAATTTTTTTCGAACATGATTTTCAACTGAGAAATTTTTATTTCCCTCCACAGCTTTTTACTCAACGACGACGACAGTTTTACTTTACGTTTTGAAACCACGACGGAATTAAGCTTTCCCATGTTTATGTCACTAAAAATGTTACCAAATTACATTGAGAACGGTGCAATGTTTGGAGGACTGGTTATTCTTGGTTTGTACATTCTCATTATATTTGAATTGATGAATAGAACTCTTTCGGCTATGCTGGCAGCAGCTGTGGCAATTGCAATATTGTCAGCGTTTCATGAAGTAAGTACAAATAGGATTTACAAAAGCATGAACATGTCAAATCTAATTTTTTTGCTGGCTCACAATTAATTATTTTCATTTTAATTGATAGAGACCAACCACGGAAGAAATGGTATCTTGGCTGGATATGGAAACTCTCATACTTCTTTTCTCTATGATGGTTATGGTTTCAATACTTTGCGAAACCGGCTTTTTTAATTATTGCGCTTTCATCATGTATAAGGTATGTAATGAATAAATAGCAACTTTATATTGCTTATCACCCATAATGATATAAAAAATTATACCATGCTGTTATATTTAATTTAGGTGACAAATGGAGCGATTTGGCCCATGGTCACTGCCCTTTGCTTGTTTACCGCCGTTGTTTCTGCTTTTCTCGATAACGTTACTACAATTCTTTTAATGACACCCGTCACAATTCGGATATGTGAAGCAATGCATTTGAACCCTGTACCTGTTCTGATTTCCGTTGTTGTGTTTTCTAACATTGGAGGCGCTGCAACTCCCGTAGGCGATCCACCCAACGTCATTATTGCAAACGATCCAGACGTGATAAAAGCTGGAATAGATTTTACATCGTTTGTTAGCCACATGGTAATGGGAATAATACCGGTGATGATAGTGTCTTATATTCAACTGCGGATAATGTTTCGATCAATGAGTTCGTTGCAGTTTGAAGTACCGTATGAAGTAGCAGGTAAACAAAGTTTTGTATGATTGTTTTAAACATAATGACGGGTAATAATAATCAAATTTTGTTTCAAATTTAGAGCTAAAGCGAGAAATAGAAGTATGGAGCCGCGCTGTGTCATCACTGTCCTCATATTCAAAGGACGAAATTGACGTCAAGACCATTTTGCAAACAAAGGTTCTTCACCTGAAGAGAGATTACAAACTGAAAAGGAAAATGGGAGGGTAAGTCAATATTGAAATAAAGTATATGTTGTAGTTTGTAGAAAGGTGATCAGCGTGAGATGTTGTTATTGATTAATTGAGAATATGAATATTTGTTGCATCTAGACAAACAGAGGAAGGATACAGAGCCATTTTGGCAGAATTGGAAGAGTCGGTAAGCCTTTTGTCATATTTATTATTTCTACTGTTTATTGAAAAGTAATTTGACTTTGTTTTGCGCTGCAATTTCAGTGTCGAATTAAGGATTGGCCCTTGTTAATTAAATGTGGAATAGTGCTTACCGTAGTCATTATTCTCTTTTTTATTCACTCGATACCACAACTAAACTTGTCCATGGGGTGGACCGCTCTCCTTGGTACAGTTCTGTTACTCACCTTGGCAGATCGTAAGGAACTCGAGGGGATTTTTGCTCGAGTTGAATGGTCAACTTTGATTTTCTTTTCTGCGTTGTTCATAGTAATGGAGGTACAGAAACCGTTTGTATTTACTGCTGCTCATCGCTTGCTCAAGAATTGATCTTGAAGCTTGTAACATTTAATGTGTAATATTTTATACAGGGCGTTTCCAGGTTGGGGCTACTGGACTGGATAGGCAGTCAAACAGAAGCTGTGATTCTCAATGTTAATCCAGAGTCTAGAACAATTGTTGCCATACTTATCATTTTATGGGTATCCGGCTTGGCTTCTGCGTTTATCGACAACATTCCATTTACCACTATGATGATTAAAATTGTCACCAGACTAGCAGCCTCTCTAAATTTACCACTTCATCCGTTAGTGTGGGCGCTGGCTTTTGGAACATGCCTTGGAGGTAATAACTTAAATTGATCTTAAATAAAATATTAATTTGCGATGGTGTAAAGTTGGAAAAACTAAAATAATGTACACGATTCTATTTAGGAAATGGCACACTAATTGGCGCTTCAGCTAACGTGGTATGCGCAGGTGTCGCTGATCAACATGGTTATCGTTTCTCCTTCATTGAGTATTTCCGGTAAGAAAGCATTCTCTAATTATGTCCCAAGCAGTCATTTAAAAAAAAAATCTATATTCAAGAGATATTATTATATCTTTGCTTTGTGTTTTTCTCAGAATCGGATTTCCCATGATGATTGTGTCTCTAATTGTAGCTTCTGCGTATCTTACCATTTCGTACTACATTGGGTTCTTTTAAAAACAAAAATTCACTACTTTAACAGGTTGTGCATGAATTGTAATGTCATTGCTAACAACATTCACCACAATATAAATGTTTGTTTATCTTCTTAATAAATCATGAATACAACGAGAACGTGCATAGTTTTTTCAAAAAAAGACATAAACTTGGCATTTCTGGTATTTTAAACAGCGTAATTAAATTTATTTGCTTTCTTTGCGTAAAATAATAACCATCGTAAAATAAAGCACAATGCTGTTTACAGTAGTACATTGCTGCGAGACAATACATCTGTAAATGATATACGATATGAGTACAAAAGTCGAGTAACTTACAATATTCATATTATATTAGCGAGCATTTGTCGAAAAAATCACACTATGTATATATTATTATTACATTTCGAGAGCGTGCCGTTTACACAGTTTATTATTGAAATAATTTACTGATTTCGGGACTCCAACAACTGCTTATTTTTTGTGATTCAACAAGAGGGAATTCGAGGCTAAATAAAAACTTTTTAAAAATGAAAATACCGTTCCATTTATTTGCAACTTGATGAACTTTGAACTGCATACTTCATTATTTTATGGTTTGGCAACTGAAGCTACGCACATTCATAATAATAATAATATCGTTGAAAGAAAAAAGGAGTGCAGTAGAAAACAATAAATAAACTAGTAGCGAAAATGCTATTATTTCAAATAAACCGAGCAAAATGCCAAAAATACTTTAAAGTTTAGAGAAAAAAATGAGATGAAATGACGCTCACACATATAATTATTCTGTTGTTTTCAAGTCAAGCACAGAAATCTAGCTAATTTCAAAGAGAAGCATGTGCGTCAGTATCCTTGGAAGTCCCAGTTGATCCACAATCAATGGAAGCTTTTTGCCCAGCAGTCTCCTCAAAAAAAGTCTCGTTTGATGTTGAAGAGTTTTGGGGTTTTTGCTGAGATTAAGCAGGTACTCTTTCTGATCTTGTGATAATGCGGAGCATCTTCGGATCATTGGTGGATCAAAATCTTCTGCTGTGTTTGCCAGATCTAAGAATAGTCTCTCATCTTGAGATACACTTTGCAGGCAGTTGAGAATGCCCAGAGGGTGTCTAAACTGGGATTTGAAGACGACTTTGGCACCATATCTCATGAGCGTCTTGATTACAGTCCGATCCAGTTCCGGATTTGATGAGAGATACTCTCCCAAGACCGATTTTAGCGGCATTCCATCATCACTTATAACCACTTGATTTGGGTCTGCTCCAAATTCCAAAAGAAGGTTGAGAATTGTCAGTCTGTTTGGGATGATATCTGAACATACGACATGGAGAGGGCTTCCTATTATTGGGGAGCTAGCATTCACATCTGCGCCTGAATTTGGATTTTGAATTTAAAGTTTAAATTATTAATAACCTTTATCCTCATTTAAAGCAAAACAGGTCAGTGGGTACAAAATTATGCTGTGTTCTTTTGCTTACCAGCTTCCAGAAATAGTTTTACCAAGCTTGGATCTCCTCTCAAAATGGCCAAATCGAGAGGAGTGGGTCTCTGGTATTCTGATGAGAAATTGACCCGATCTCTACACATATCAAATTTTCCAGCAATTATTCAACATTTGAAAGCATTTTGTAAAAAGCTTGACGCGATTGATTTAACTCCTACACAGTTACATTGACGCTTATTATTATTATTATTATGACGTCGTCATTTCTTTGTGAAAAGGTGATAAGCAAGCAAGTAGCAACGTTCCATACCAAGAAGTATTCTGGCGGCCAAAAAATGCTGATTCTTAATGGCCAAATGTAATGGTTCTTCGGAAAGCGTTGTGGCAGGATACATCACTCCGTCGCTAATGTTGTCTCGATATTCCGTCTTGGCTCCATTTTCCAACAACATCTGTAATATTGACAGAAAAACACACAGTTTTATAGGCAGTTAAATGCTTTTGCAGCAGTTTCAGAAACTTTTACAGTTTACACTAAGCAAGGATACTATAAAAACATAAAAAAGTAGGTACGACGACATGTATTTGCATCAAATAACATACACACACACTCTCACAGTTAAAGACTTTGCTTTGCCATGAAAAAGTCGTTGATCATGTGCCGTTTTCACATAAAAATCATCGAGTACGCAGTAGTAGCATGTAAATATAACCTGACCTTCATTCCGTTTTACGTGTGACGCTACGCGACAGAGTTTTATTTTTCTTTGTTTTTTCCCGTCATCACATGACATGTAGTACTTAACGTGAATATATACATCTTTCTCTTGTTTGTAGCACGACAACAGTATCAATATCAAATCTTTACAAAGTATTCAAAAAAATGCAAAGTTGGCTTGGAAGATTTAAAAAAAGAACCTATTGGTTTCAGCAAGAAATGTCAACCTGAATTGAGATGGAAAAACTTGTTGTGTGCATGAAGGCATGTCAAAAACTGACAACGTTTAAAACTTTTTGGTGGCGCATCGCTGTCTCGTAAAAAATTACCTAACTTGTACATATCGCCTCCTTAAAACAAACGGAGATTCCGAAAACAACGCTTTATTCTCACGTTGCCCCTTTGGAAGCGTCCAAAATGTCCATGAAGCATATAGGTAACTCCATTATATTCCAAAACTTACAATATAAAAACTTTTCCAACTCTGTTGCTTTATGATATATGAGGTTATTTACTCGCTTACCTTCATCATCTCGACATATCCGTGCTCTGCTGCTAGATGCAGTGGTGAATAGCCGCAGTCGTCAGTACTGTTAATATCGCAACCGCGTACAAGTAAAAGACGCACTGCTTCAGTGTAACGCTGCCACACTGCGTAGTGAATTGGTCGTAAACCCTGTACATACACAAAAACATTTTTTTTAAAGTTTCAACTTCATTTCAGGAAACAACAACAGAAAGAGAACATTAACCCTAAAATAATGAGCAAAGCAACACGCTATGAACTCCACAATCGAAATGGCCAAATATTATAGTAATAATCCTTTGCTTTATCTTGTTCCAAGAAATTAAATTCTGTCACCTTATAATACTATATCTTTTAACATACTACAAAGTTTCTACTAAAAGATAAAAATTGCAATGTGGAGTCAAGTCATATATATAACATCATTAAATTTTCGCATTCCTGTTTTGCATCGATAAGATAAGATGCTACAATAACGAACGACGTTAGAAACGTCACAAGTAGTAAGCATTAAACTGTTGTCTTAAAATGTTGATCTCAAAAAAAATTAAATCAGTAGAGATAACTTTCTCAAATCTCCGATTTCCTCAAGAAACCACAAGAAACTAATGATGTGCTTGAATATTTGCATGTAAACATTATTTATGACAACATGACACAAGCAAAACAGAAAAAGCGTATTAATGTTTGTAAATAAACATATAACGTGTGTGCTCTCGTAAGGAAGGAGTAGATTATTAGCAGTGTACATACATACATAAGCAAATGTGTTTTCCCCTCCTAATACCACGCATTCTCTTCATCTTGACAGGAAACTGTTTATTTTGTGGATATAGCCGATTTCTGTGCTAGTTTTGCAAATGCTAAGACGCATCAGAGAGATTATCAGAGAAGGAACACAACATAATATCGTCGCCATCACCCAAAACACGGGAATTACGATGCAGTTATTAAGATGATTATTATTACTTGCATGTGGATATTTTTCAAGTGACTTTATCGACGTAGATTGACCTACATAAAAAAAGATTGGCTATTTATATTTGAAATTGACGCAACTTAGGGTTTTTCCTTCAACCAAGTCGTAATAATAATAATACTTACAATCAGTTGTCAGGAATTTCTTTATTCTCTTTATACGTATTTCTGTATTAATGCTCATTTCTTTATAATTTATTTTGTAATTTAGTCTGGAAATGTTCTGTTGTGTTCTGCTCTGCGAATAATTTTAATGAGTCTATTCTACCCACGTCGAGTGCATCAACCCCGTTTGTGCAATTGCGAATTAAAATTATGCAAGCATGCAACGCAAAAACGGCTACGCTTTATTAAGAATATATAGTTCAAGGCAGTTGGAAATACGAATAAATTAGGTTTAAAAATAGAACAATGTTTTGACAATTGTTCAAGACAAAGTTTCTCGACTTTCAGTATGAAAACAGTCATTGTTTTCCTTTCTCGGTGTCACGCAAAGAAAAGTAACAATAAAAAAGATTTTTTTGATCCATTCATACAGCCAAACAAAAGTTAAAAACACTTGGAATAGGTAAAGTAATATAAACACTGGTGATAAATAGCTCAGTACGTGATATGTTGCCCTTCCTTTTTAATGGTAAAGTTATGCATGCAATAAACAATCAAAGCGGATGTACGATGATTTTCCCTATTTTCGGAAAATATAAAACCATGAATTTGCACTTTTCATATATGTATGTTTCTTTCCGTTTGGATCACCAACATCAGCGTCAACATATATCCTCTTCAAATGTAAATGATTGCAGTTGAGCTGCATAGGAAAGTGATATCAATCAAAGCGGATGTACGATGATTTTCCCTATTTTCGGAAAGTATAAAAGCATGAATTTGCACTTTTCATATATGTTTCTTTCCGTTTGGATCACCAACATCAGCGTCAACATATATCCTCTTCAAATGTAAATGATTGCAGTTGAGCTGCATATGAAAGTGATAAATTTACGTAAGGAAAAAACACAGTTGGATGAGCTTGCGTATACAATGACTCGAGAACTATAACGTGACGTTACGGGATTTCCGAACGAATGAATATGAGTATATTGCGCAGCTTCTCTCACTTTCCTTCCGTTCCGTTCAACGCACTTGCATTTTTGCTCATTGCAAAAGACACGGGTGCTTTTATTTGTTGATGATGATTTTCAAAGGAAAATGACGTAGTAGATTGTGGATTTTAAAAAATATTACGCTTCCAGTGAATTCATTTAATCCTTTGTTTTTAAAAGGTGTTTTCGTTGANTTGTTGATGATGATTTTCAAAGGAAAATGACGTAGTAGATTGTGGATTTTAAAAAATATTACGCTTCCAGTGAATTCATTTAATCCTTTGTTTTTAAAAGGTGTTTTCGTTGAAAATAAATACTATGATTTGTCACATGCGTGCCTATTTGTATTTCTATGCTCAATTTGGAAAATACCTACCTGAGTTACTGCGTCGTTCACCTGGACAAACAAAACAAAAATATGCTTTTAGTATGTAGATTTTTATAAGGGTAATTAATAAATGTAATATAATGGAAATGAAAATTGCACGTTTCTGTCTGTACCTTAGCACCGCAAGCGATAAGAATGCGCAAGTCATCAGGATCCGCCAGTCGAATAATTGAGTCCGCAAGCTCCCTTTGCAGGGGCTTTGTGGTACACTCACTAGGCATTATTGCAATTGTTCAAAGGAAAGATTCCCAGCACACAAACACTTTTTACCCACTTTTCCGGCAATCTTCAAGTCAATTAGAAACTTAATTAAATGTGACCACAGCACTTTTTTGGCAAAGTGAGAAATTCACACTGACGACTAAACGACTCTCTCTCTCTCTCTCAGAGGAACTTTTGTGATAAACTACATACATGAAAACTGAATTTGATCTCTGATCTTGATCATCACTTGAGTACTATATAGAATTCTATACATGAAAATCCTTGTTAATTTCTTTATTACTGCTGTAGGTCATTTGCTTATGAATCATGACAGATGATACACAAATGCAACAACTTTTCGGTTAGTAAGTGAACCATGAGCATACTACTACACAAAGCACACGGAGACACTCAATTGTTGGCACTTGTCCAATACTCAATATGAAGTTTAGTCAGTTTTATGATGAATTTACCTAATATATAAAATACATAAAGCTTGCATAATTTAATTACAACAAAACAGATTTACATTTTTTAGAAAAAAATAACTGCTTCAGAGTTTCAAAAGTTCACGATCACAATCTGTATCCAAAAAGTTTTTTATACGAAACGTTTTTTTTTCTTCTTTGTTTGCTTTTTGGACTTGAGATGACTTAATTGGAAACAGCTTCTGCAGCTGGAGAGCAGAAAGCTGGCACTGTGAGAAGAAGAGTATTTCGAACACACAACTAACTACGTGAATGTTAAGATGCAAACTGTCATATTGGTTTGAACGTCAACACATAAATGAAAAACCGTCATGACCAAGCCAACTCTTTTTATATTTTAAAGGAAAGTATGTATGTATGTATTTAAAAGCATGCGCACACACACTATTTACACCATAGGCACAGCGCTTGTTTGTGTGGACTATGGACACACGTAAATATTATGATGATGATATATGTATATATGTAATGCAATATATAGTATAACCGAGTAATTTTTGTGTGGAGATGCGATAATATAATACAACGAATCATTTTCTCCCTTTTGCACAACACCATTTTTCTTGAGAGAAAGAACATGTTTTCTTGGAACTACATACCTAATTCGGATTTCGGATTATCATCATCATCATAGCCATCAGCAACAGGAGCACGTGAACGATAAACCGTGTAACTATGTGCCACACAGCCGCAACTACGGACGCTGAGATTCAGTGATGATTCTTGTTACCATCTACGAATGAGAGAGAGAGAAAGAAAAACTTTGTCTGCTTTGTCTTTCTTTTTTCCTTCCTTTTGGCAAACATCTTTTATTACTGCTGCTGCGCGGCTTTGTGATTACATCGTAGTTTTGAAATCATTTCATCATTTTGCACTCATGATCAACTTTCCCATTTGACAACACTAAAACATATAAATAAATATTTTTTCGAATTCATTTTTTTGAAATGTACATCATGTATGAATTTATGGGTAAATTGGGCGAAATGTGTGGCAAAACGTTTAGAGTTACAATTTACGCCATCCAAGAAGGTCAGTAATAATATGCATAGTAACTGGCACACTGTCATTGCCAACAATTTTTAGACGCTAGCAAAATATTATTATTTTTTGTTTTAATTACATTCGTGTCTTCAAGTGTCTTGTAGTTTCACGCTTACATAAGCTGTTTTTACATCTTGTGTAAACCAGTGAGGTAATATTACAGTCCAGTAATATCTGGTGTCAGGATCAAATAACGGGATCCCGTCTAAGCGTAACGTTACAAGCAACTACAACTACACTACTGCTATAATACTCAATATTGCATTTGCCACGTTGTTTATAGACAGACGTACGCTTTGATTTTAGAACAGGGAAACATTTGGTGAGAAGTGAAGAGTTGACGTTAAAAGAAATTAATGAGAAAATTTTAATTATATGAGTCAAGTTCTAGAGTATATATACATTTGCGTTCCGAGTACAACATAATATTAATAATAATAATAAGCATGCCTACACATACAATATTCTACTTTACTACATATACATACCAGGCTTCGTTATTTAATAAATATTTTTTTTAATTTTCAGCTTCAAGTTATGAAGTACCTTTATTACAAATTTTGAAATGTTTTTTTTCGTTCTCTAACTAACTTTATTTTGACTGTATCCCTTGCCTTTTTACACAATAACACTGTGAAAAGTACACTTGTCCTTTAAGTCTTATCATTGTTTATCATTTTAGAGACCATGCATACCTATGACTGATGATTTTTCAATAATTACATATAAACATAATAATAATAATAATAAAATAGTGCCTAATAAAATTATTTCATTTCCATTTATTTCAATTATATTCTAACGTTCCATTAATTAAATAATAAAGTTGAAATAACAAAGCCTGATCCGGACACGTGAACAACGTTGACTTTCCACTGAACATCAATCCGAAGCATTTAGCCATTGGATTTTTACATGACGGTCATGATTTTGTTATAGAGAAAGGCAAAGATGTCATGACAATGCTATAGTATTACGTATTGCGTATTTCACGTTCGGCTAAGCATATCCGGAGGATATTGAGAATAAAACGCACCTAAATGGAAAGGATTAAAAAAAGTCACCACTCTTGAGGGCACATTGAAAGGAGAAAAAAAATCTAGCACAAGCTCTTCATTATTATTTCATATTACTATCATTCCCTTTCCACTTATGTAATGCGTAATAGCAGCAAACTAGAGATAAGCCGTGCTGTTGTTTCTTTTCGCATTGTCTCTTCTGACAAGTGAGTTATTTTTGCAAGTAAACATTTTAAAATGCCAAGAAACAAAGAAAGCAACTACCGTTCTGCTGTCTCTTCCTATTGGTTTGGTTGACTGACTGATACTGAAAGAGTTGTCATCATAGTAGTAGTAGGAAAAAGTGCTGCTGTTGTTGCTGCTGCTGCTGCTCTGAAAATTTTATCCCTCTCCTGTGATACGTTATTCGTTTCGTTGATACATCAAAAAGACATTTCGCTTGTCATTTGCATGTCAAGTTAAAGGAGTACAAGTGGTAAAACTGGAGTGGCTGGAAACGTGTTTGAGCGACCATGAAATTTTTTTGTGCTTTACCGTATCGACTTCATCAAGGAATGACATAATGTTATTACTACTACCAACGCTACATATAACCCCATGTTTACATAGCACAAAAAACAAGCATGTAATGCGCAATTTATACATATATAAAGTTTCCACTGTGCTTGCATCAATAATATACACGTATTTATTATGTGACAGAGTCACATTATAAAAATACCACAGAAAAAGTGAGGGAGTGAAGGAGCGGAGAGAATTTGTCTGAATTCTGAATTCTGTGGTCTGTCCGGACGATAAATTCTTAACGCGTTAACCTATTCAACTCAAATTTTGCATACCACCTTC